>JAQGCB010000621.1:0-20036 GCA_034698835.1 Protaphorura tricampata
ATGCAAGGCAGCGTGCGAAAAAGTTTGGTATTCTACGTGTATTTTTCCATAAGGAATTCGTGAATAAGATTCTTTAAATCTCATATTTCTGTATTTCAGTTACAACAGAGTAAAAATGATATCGACATGTTTCTCTTAGAGATGAAATCTAGGAACAAAGAAATTCAGAGCGAGAAGGTACGACCACACTCTCTATGAATTATATAAGAAAGTTTCCGCGTTAAAGTGGAATGTTGGGAACCATAATTTCACAGTGACTGTGACTGTACAAAAGAATATTTTATTGGAGAATTTGAAAACTTAAGTTTTCTCATCCTCCTACCTTTGGGTTTGGAAATATCATAAGTTCTATTTTGCATAGATCCTCCACCAAACCAAACATCTTTTGAAATCAATCATTGGATGGAAATGGCGGCTCACAAGCCATGGGATATTTCATATCGACAACGGAATAATTACAGGGGTAAAACCAAAAGTCGAGACACGATTTAATTTTGCATGTATTAAATTAAATCTAAGTTATTGTTTTTTTTCTAATTAGGTAATGGGGACAATGGTGACCTATGTGCTCGTCATTTTGCAATTGAGAATGGCGGAATTTACGCATTCTTACAGAGCTGGATCCGAATAATATTGCACCTGCTTTTATTCTCCAACCATAAGGTTCACTTCTTGATTATATTTTTGACAAGATCAGTCAATGTGTACAACAGAATCAGAGGGACGATAACAAATATGAGTAAGCCCATGCAGTAGACGTCAAGCAAATCTCTTGTAAATTGAGACTGGTTCATACTTAAGGGTTTAAGCCCGGACGTGTCATCATGTCGTAATGCAAATTCTGTCCAAAATACAGCAAGGTCAATTGGACTTTCTGGTCTGTCACTGAACATGCGGGATTTTGTCTCCATATTTTTCTTGTATCTATATAAAAATAAGTCAAGATTATTAATTAATGTCGTGTCATTTACGTTGTCAATTTGAATTTTGGTAGAAATTTTACTTGGGGTTAGTCAGAATCTCGTGGAATACAGAATCCATAATTTCCTGTGTGAGACCTCTTGATTCCAATAGAACCCCAACCTCTTGAGCTACAATTCGATACGATATGTAATCCTGGTCAGCAAAAAATGGCATCGCAATGAGTGGAACTCCGTATTTGGTAGCTTCCGTTACTCCACCGAGTCCACAATGAGTCAAAAATGCTTTCGTTTTCGGGTGGTCTATAAATATACGTATTTCAGAATTTTTAAAAATAAATACAACTTGAATAAGCACACCGCAATCGAACAAGTTTTATTTAAGCTTACTCAGAATCTCTTTTTGTGGTAACCATTTTGAAGACATCAGATTGGACGGTTGATTCTCCGGTATCTCTGCAGACCATCTCCAGATAAAACGTACTTTTGGAAATTTCTTCATTGTGTTGAAGAACATGAGTCTGTAGTTCAGAGGTATTGTGCTGAGGTCCATTGTGGATCCGAAAGTGATTAGAACGACTCCATCCTCTGCGTCGTCCATGTACTTCTGAAACTCCTGTTAGAAAGTTTCCATTTATCAAATCGTTCTGCTTTTAGGCAAATTCAGAAAATATTCCAGAACACTTACTTTTGGAAGTGTCCCCGTTGGCCCCCAACTTGCCATTCCACCGACTTGTACAAACATGGGAGGAAGTGACCTTGGGAAGTCCATGGTGTGATGTGTTGTTAAGAGAACTAAACTTGCATTTTTCTCCATGTCTATGTATGAAGGTGCATCCTTGTTAAATTTTTCCTTCATCAATGCATTCATTTTGTTCACAAATTCATCATCCCTTGTGTACCATTTACTGTATTTCAAATAGGCACTGTACATTCTATCAAAAATCCCAATGGGAAATTGAAAAATGTCCATCATGTCAGGCATTGACGAGGTCTCATGCGGAAGTCCAAAAACCCCATACAAAAATGGTGTTATCAATGTAGAACTGGAGATAATGTATTTTGAGCCAAAATGATTCGCGACAAGAATCCCACATTCACCATAAACTGCATTCACAATGACCAAATCAAATGATCCTGTTTGAAATAGGTTTTCTAATTCAGGATCGTTCAATGCAATTTTACACGTTCCTAAAGATGCTTCAATGTACATTTCATACTGTTGCGATAGGTCGAATTTCCCTCGCATTGCAAAACGGTCCACTTCATATATTTTCTTTGAACTTTCTTGTAGACCTTTTGGTGCTAAATCGGTCACATTTGGATGTTTCTCTGGTTGTTTGAAGATTGACGATATAAATGTAATTTTATGGCCACGATTGGCCAATGCGATAACTAGTGGCCATATTCCAGTTTTGTGACTGTAATTTCCTCCGGCAAAATAGAATAAAATATTTGCACCAAATGTAAAGTTTAATGAAATAAGAACAAGTAAGCAGGCGGTGACCCGCATTTTTTTCAGACGGGTTATTTCTTATGTGAGAATTAACGACAGAGACTGTGTTTACAATATTACAATTCACACTCAATTTTAACAATAACAGAATACACCACTCGACTTGCTGCGTCCAGTAAGCTTACTGCCTGTTTGCATCCAAATTGATAATATATAGTCCTCGTGACTGATTAAAAAGTATAATATGCATGTATACTACAGATTTAGTTCTGGTGTTATTGAAATTAGTTACTAAACGTCAGACTTGTTGACTGCAGTCAGTATAGAGTGATTGTATTTTTATCTAAAATAAATACTTAATGAACAAAACCGTACAAAGTCCGGTATAGTATTAGTACATGCACGGTTTTATCCATTTATTTGTTCGTCAGGAGTAATAAACCATAAAAACGGAATAATACTTGGAACGTCTAAAATCTAAGGTTTTGAGGAAATGAAATTAATTAAGTTCCATTTACAAATGTGTATTCGTAGATTCGTACTGTCATATTTGGTTTCGTAGATATAAATTAGAATCGGCTGTCTGTCAGTGTATGATGTGTTAAGAGAAAGGTAGTTAGAAATTTACTATACCATTAGTATAGTAAATGGTTCTGATTTTCTGAAAAAGAACAAAGGGTCTCCCCCTATGGTTACCTCAAAAAACACATGCTATAAACCATAAGGATTTTCGATTTTGATAAGCCACAAATCGCAATTAATTTATTTTGACACCTCGGGGGCCCATTCGTGAAAATCAAAACTACGTGTCTAATCAAATTTCATAATATCTCGAAATAATAATATTCGAATAAAATTTACATATATCATCAATTCCAATTCCATTCTTCATGTATACCGTAAATTACCCAATAGAGGCTGGGTCAAAACATGGATTATGCAAATGAAGACCATACCACTCGAACAAAGGTCGTGTACCAAATATACGCCGGGTATAATTTTTAGGGAACTCTCAAAGTATCCAAAGATGATGTTTTGGGTCTCGTCAACCGGTTAAGTTCAGGGTTGGCTATCTATTATTTACTTTGTCTGGGGAAACGTCAACAATCGTCAGAATTGTTGTACTTGACAATACTGTCAACATTTTTAGAGTTTAATTTAAAAAATATCAATGTCTTTAATATTGTTTTTCGGCACTATATTTCTTAGACACATGCAAATGTCCTGCTGACGTGACTGTGTAAAGTCCTGGATTATTTTTTAATAATCCAGGATATATTTTTAACATATATTTCTAATACGATTCCGAATATTTTAAATGATCGGGTCACAATCTGAACATTTCAGGAAGAGAACACTGTGCCGTCATGCATGTATTGAAGTAATTAAAATCAGTAAACAGCGTCAATATTTACTCACAACAACGTCATCCAACCCATCAAGATGGTATTGATTTCAATTAAATATAATATTTATAAAGCTCTATGTATAAACCACTGTTGTTTTCATGGTGTTACCATCTTATTTGCGTCCTAATTTCTAGTAATAAAAAATTGATCGGCGATAAAATAGGAAGTATTATCGGTCTACCTGTCGCCCGATTCCCTACTACGTGTCGTTAGGTACATTTGAGACGTAGTTTGTGTAATAAAGATATTGTTCTCTTATGACTATTTAGATAACGACATATGTATTTGAGTATTTTTTATGGAAGAATCAAACTCCTATAAATATTGTATACGTACGTACAAGCGATATCAGAGTCTAGATCTGAGCGTCGTGATGGGAACTTTTCTCTTATAGGTCAAGGCATCAAAATTGTCATTTCCGTATTTCGCTGAAAATATAAATCGTGCAGACCTTTGTGAATTCGTTGTCATTTGTCAGTTCAAGCTCTAGACTTAGAAATTCGATTGGAACTCTTTTACTGCGTACTTAAATTGATATGATTTCAAATCGCACCCTTCAAATTACCTCCATGGTACTTCGCGTCGGCTATTTTCTGAACTTCTTGCCTTTCACTTGGGATAAAACTACAGGTACGCCAAGAAAACCCAACGCCATTAAACATTTCGTTTGGTTGTTCGTCACAGGATTCAACATGGCATTCATGCTCTTCATATTCCTGCAAGGGGGATGGAATATATTGCACCACAAGTTGGATCCATCACATAGCATTCTATACGTTGTAACTGCAGCTCTGATGGTTCTAACTCTGTTCTACAAACTCACATTTGTTCTAAAATGGAAAGAATTCCTTAACTGTGAATACAAAATGATAATTTTGAATCAGCATTTGGGTAATTTGGCTTAAATTTTCTTAAAAAATTATGTCTAGCGAATTATTTCCTTGTAATTTTTTAAAATTACAGCAAAACAATACAACATTAATCTGAACGGATCTGATGGGATTGAAAGATTTTGCGCTGGAGTTTGTATTGTATGTTGGGTCGTGGCAACACTCATCCCATTTGGTGTCTATGTTTTCATGGGCTCACTCACCAAACCGCATATGCTTGAAAATGTCATTTCAGATCTGACCGGCAGTGATACATTATTCTTACTATTGGTGTCTTTTGTGATTGCGGAAGGATGTTTTATTCACACAAGGTTTATCACAGCGTCTCTATCGTATTGCAACTTCTTGAAGAATACGCTGACACGAGTGACGTAAGCCAACATTTTCACATTTACCTTAGATAGGATTCTTAGCCGAAGTATTCATTTATCGGATTGTGTACTGTCACAGACTTTGGTCAATTCCTTTTGAAAAGTATTTAAGCACAAGTGAAAATACTTCAGGGAAGTTTCAATAGTATTTAGGTACAAATACAATTACTTTGACAGAATTTGAAAAGTATTTAAGTAAAATTACAAATGCGCCGAAATTTTTTCAAAACTACTTAAGTACAATTCCGTATTTCCGTACTTGGCATTTTGTAGTTAAATGTATATGTATTTGTATTTATCTATATTAAACTTGGTTCAATTCCTTTCGGAGAGTACTTAAGTAAAGTACAAATACATCAGGAAATTCTGACAAGTACTTAAGTACAAATCCAATTACTTCGGCAGAATTCGGAACGTACTCAAATACAATTACGAATACATTGAAAGAATTTAATTGTAAGTACAATTCTGTATTTGTAGTATCTTGTACTTAAATACATTTTTGAAAGGAATTGGTCAAGTCTGGCACTATGAACATGACATTCTGAAATCTTTTAGAAAGGAGAGTCAAACATCGGACGTCAAAGTGGAATACCGTTCACTCCAACTACTTCACGATATTGGAATGAACGCAATGAAAATGACTTTACCACCTGTTGTCTGTTTGGGAATTTTGCTTGCAATTGTTTCGACATACTGTGTAATCCGAGTACCGAACGTTGAGGGAATGGAAATTATTCGAATAATCTGTGCCACAATTTCCATGGCATTATTCATCGGGATAAAAACTCTGTGTGATGTCACTTGGAGTATTACAAGCACTTCTGAAGAATTTCCAAAGCAGTACTTTGAAAATAAGAAGAGAATCACAAAAGAAGACAAACGATTTGTGTGGTCATGTCCAGCATTGAAGTTTCGAGTTGGATACCTGTTCACTCTGTCCAAGTCAACAGCAATCATTATCGGAAATGTCATAGTGGATAACACTGTAACCTTATTGCTCACGCTTAAATAGGTTTTATGCAAGATAATTTGAAGTTTATACTTCAAATTATCTTGGGTTTTATGAAATATGTTGTTCATGCCCACCATAAGATGTAATTTATTAAAATGTAAAAAATTCCAAAATGAATCCAACCACCATTCCGTAGGCTTTACGTGAACGACTTTGCATGATTGAATTTACCTATATACATTCATGATTAAAATTTCGAATATAATATGCACTTAAGTACGTGGGCTAGTACGAGTCATGCAATTTAGTAACAAGTAAATTAGTGTTGAATTTAATATCTACATAATTATTAGCTCTAACTCTCTAATTATACTTGGTATTATTCATTCTACTTCAAGGTGGAGTCTATTTTGAAATATTTAACAGATTGGGATTGGAAAATGACCGCAAACAATTTCTTTATCGTTGATCATGCATTGTATCCATCGGTGAGTGGTTCGACCTCGACTGGGTACACCATCTTTGAGATTAGAAACAGAAAGCTCCGTCCGTAATGTTCTTTGTACTATTTAGTATAGATTACTGGTGTTATGATGACTTACACCATTTTTCTTTTCAAACTCAAAATAAGTGAATCATCGTCGCCTGCAGTGAAAACTTGACGAATCTAGTTAAATAGTATTAGATATTATGGGCGTCTAAAAATTCATCTAGACATTAATGGTAGTACACAATGTACATGTCACACTTGTAAATTGTCTATATTTGAGAGCTCAGTATATCCTATAGTTCCAAAATAAATTAATAACGAGCTAATGACGACGGCTTGTTCCGTTAGTAGTGTACGCACCTACAGGCTTTGCACTGTCTTTTACCAGCACAAATCAGTCGCATATCAAACGATCATGTTTTCCTTCCATTTCTTTCGACGGTCAGTGGTGTTAGGCTTATTAGTGGTTTAAGCTTATCCCAGGTCTTTGGGCCTTTCACGACTCTATTGTGCTTGTCACAGTTTATTTATTTTTAAAGTATAGTCTATTTTCATGCTGGGTTAATTTTTATTAATAAATACAGTAGGCAATTAATATAGCAAATATTTCATTATTCAATACATACTCACAGTGCTGCTATCAATGTTGTACAAGTTCTCTAAAAAATAATAGACAATTAATAATGGCGTCAACGAACCCCGAATTAATAGTCATTAAAAACCATTGACTATCGATGTAACCGTACGGTCCGACATGGTAATAAAATGGTCGACAAGAAACTAGGAATCTCCGATTGATTTTTCCATTCTTAGTATCAGAGATTGGAACAGATTGTTTGAAGACGGATGATGCCTCAGTATTATTTGTTAGTAAATTGTGTGCGAGACCATACGCGTACAGGAATATGATTAGTGCACCAGCAATCATCAGTACCATAATGGTATGTAAAATTTTGTAAAGTAAAATAACGGTCACAACAACAATAGTGAAAGTCCCGCCTCCAAACAAGAGAAAGCTAGGTATCACGGTGGAAAGTAAATTGTCCGCTCTATTGTGGATGATTTGATGGGCTCTGTAGAGATTGAACAATTCTAAATTCTGAGAGACGGATCTTGATTCATTCCTGGAAATGAAAGTGACGAATAAACCAATTGTATTTGTATAGAAATACACACGTGAAAAGGAATTTAAAAGTTGAAAAAACTCACCATTTATGAATTCGTAGCCATTTAGTCATAATATTAAGATAAGCAACCAGAAACAATCCAATGCCAATAAACAACATATCGGTAATCAATAAAACAGATGATCCAAGCACAAAGAAGGCCTCGCCCTGTTCTCTCGTTATAAAAGTCTCGAAGATGTCAATAGTAAATCGCAAGACCTTTGGGTCAAGGGTTAGATAAAAAATTAGCATTAACGGTGTAACTAGTACAAAAATGGCGAAGAATACACACAAGAGAATGTAGTACATTTCCAGTCCATCCTTTTCCACGTATTCCGGTAAATTAAAAAATCTTGAGAGTTTCCGATTCAAACACATTACATTGATCAGGAAATGCAATGAATTTTTCCAATGAGATTTTAAATAGACCAAGATGAGGGGAATCGCCAAATGAATCATGCTAGTAGAAATCGTCATAAGTAATTCCCATATCTCTAAGTCCACGATAAATATGCACCACATTAACCACACACTTAATTGTAATCGTACAAATATGTGAACATTGAAGAGAAAATGAAAACACCAGAAATGTAAGGATTTGTTCTTCATGGGTAGTAAATAACGAACACCTTTGAACTTTGTAATATTTATTGGGCACATCCAAAGGAAGTATGAAAAAACAAAGTAGAAAGTTTCAAAAATTATGGAGAGTGCCTTGGAAATCATGATTAGAACCCTATTAGGATTGGGAACTTTTTAATGAGTACTTTTGTGTGTGCTTAACAAATCGTTCAAAGAAATTGTACGACTCTACGTATCGTTGGCCTTCAAATCCGACTGAATTGATTTCGTGGTTAAGGTGAATCCTAAATTACGTTAGAAGTTTTTATTTATAATATACTGAAATAGAATTGGAAATTAAAAATTGAAAACGATTTCAAGGTGGAGCTGTCACTAGAGTCCTCTTGAGCATTAAATATATGGAATAAAAGTTATTTATGGATTTTTACATGAGTTTGGACTTAAGCTTTGTTCATTATTTAGAGGAATCGGGTATACCTAGTAGAGGTACATGTGTTTCGTATTAGATGGACTGACGAAAAGCACAAATAAATAATAAAAGTGTGGTGAACCAAATCCCTACCACCTTCTCTTGTTATGATAAACCAGTACAGAATTAAAGAATATTCATCATTGGGTTAGAGAAAAGTATTGCAAATACAAAAGCATCGTTCTCGGTACGGAATTTCAGAGCCGACAGACAGAAGTTGCAACAAAATATTTGGTAACTATTGTTATTTTTGTCACAAGTCCACAAAAGGTTATGAATTTTATATTAAACTTTTTGATCCACTCAAGTCAACTAATTTATGTACAGTATTGTCATCGGTGATTGAATAATTTAACTACGAAACTCTTGCGTTACAGAACACAGAATAGCGCTAAGTGCAGGTAGAAAGATGGCATGTATTGAATTAAGGATTTCGAACTGGACGCTAAGATTTGGCAGAAAATTTGGGTGTTTTCCAACCCGTATTTGAAAACCATTACAAGGGAATGCGAATGGTCCGTTGAAAACATTATATTTCACCAGAGTTTATCCTCCGGCTCTTTTAGCATTATACTTTGTACTCATTTGGATTAATTATTTGGCTACAAATTTCGTTGCAACCTGTAATATCAGATATTATGTGTCTCGTATCATTACCGAAACAGGCAACACATTCATTTCATTTCTGACAGACGTTGGATTAAGAGTCGTGTTATTAAATATTTCTGATAAAATTGCAAAAATTGTTAACTGAATGAACGAGTTCAAATGGTCCAGTCAATCAAAACCTGAGCAAAAATTAATAGGTCCACTTTTCATACTGAGCCAATTAATATTTACGTTTTGCGTAATTGATAAAATTCTTGCGTTTGCTACACTTGCAGCTCAACTTTCTCTTGATGACAGGAATATTATTTGCGTTCAACGTGATTGTAATATCAGGTCTGATTCTAAACCGCTGATTCAGTGACAAACTTGTGCTTCGAGTTCATGAATACGTATCTTTCACTGAGTGATCGTCTTGGAATTTTTGCCACACCCTCGGATACTTTTAATTTTCAACCACACGTTCTCACAAGTATTTCAATTAAATACACACAGAACAAGAAAGTAAATTTTGTGATGAGTGAAAAAACATTGAAATCAGACAATTGTCATCATCAATCATTGATCAACAATTCCGTTCTTTGAAAAAAATGTTGGAAATGTTTAATTTGTTTGGCGGTGGCTTCACTTTAATATTTTTGCTGCAGTATAGTGTATTGTTCATATTCAACGGGAATGCTCTCTCAGGATCTGTGACACCTATTGAGACAATCATGAGTTGTTTAGGAATGGCCGTGTCCCTGTGTGTAATGCTTGTATTGCCACGTTTGGGAAATACGATGAAGTCTGACGTAGTACACATAAATGGTGCAAAACAGAATCTCAAATGGGATGAACAAATACTTTAACGAATTTGTCAAATGTTGGACCTTGTTTTCGATACTTCGTTTTCAATTTGAGACAAATTTTTTTGCATTTTAAGATCAGCCTACATATGTAAGCAAGAATTATTTGATGCATTTGTGAAAATTAAGATCCATCGAGATGGGAACTTGAAGTCTGCTGAAATGATGAAGGTAATAAAATTGTTTCAGCATTTCTGTAGATCAGTACTAAATCTATCTGTTTATTTGGAACTCGTCGTTAGTAAATTTCATGCATATCCCTATTGTCTTGTTCTCATAGATAGAGACAACATTAAAGTCTGTAGTGAACTGGGATTGGAAAATGACTGCGAACAATTTTTTTGACGTTGACAACACACTCTATCCTTCGGTGGATAAATGCATGGTTCTAAGGCATGTAGCATTTTGATGACTGGAAAGCCTTTCATAAGTGCTCTTTTTCCTTAATTTTGTTTAGATTGCTGGGGTTATGATGACTTACACCATTTTTCTTTTCCAACTCAAAATACGTGAATCATCGTCGCCTGCAGTGAAAACTTGACGAGTAAATTGAGTGTTCTCAGTTAGTAATACTTGAAAACTGGCATGAAATTACTTGATTACTAAAGGAGTTTATTTGTGTGGTGTAATCGCACAAATTGCATTAATATAAGATGTAAATCAATTAAGTAAATATATGAATCTACGCCAGAAATTCCAATACATTTACAACCTGAACATGTATGGGTGTGGTGTTGATATGTGGGGTACGTATTTCGATAGATTATACATTTCATCGATTTGCTGATGCAATTTCGGATAGAATTATTTCTTAAGTCAGGCAGTATACATAAATTCCTTCTTCCTTCATATCTTGTCTTCCAGATTTCAGCCCATAATTCTATTCTCCACGAGTTGGCGTTGTTGTTTCATGGTGTTTCACTCATTATGAGTTGAAACAGGAATATGGCGTATGTCATCAATGCACCTGCAATCTGAACGAACAAATTGTTACTTTCATAGGTATTTCGTAAAAAATTATGTAAAGAATTGAAGGTTCAATTTGTCATACCGAGGGTAATAGAGTGTTGTCAACTATAAAGAGACCACTCGCTGTCATATTCCAATTCCATCCAGTCATGGATTTCACGGTCCTCTCAATCTAGGAAAAATATATACTATTTTTTAAAATTTATATTCTTAAAAAGTAAACAATGGTTACGAAAAATACCGGAATACTGGACATGGTACTTCCATGCTGGTATTTTTTGTTGAAACTTGTGAGAAAATTGTTTTCCATATTTTGTTTGCACTCTTCCACCTGAAAAAGTTCAAAACATTGTTACAATGACGTTGTTACATTCATACTCGTTCAAACTTACCTCTAGGCCCATTGTGTTCCCAAAGAGCGGCAACAGAATCAGAAAGAGTACTGAAACGATCAGGCCTAAACATGCTATTCCTTTGAAAATGGTAGATCCGAATTTAATGATTTCGTAGGTATATATGAAGAGTAAGAAACCGTTCTGTACCAGCAATACAAGTACGCAACCTCCAACAATGTAATTATATTTCTTAAACTCTGATTTCAAATTAATGAATCTACCACGAAAATCATCCAAATTTAATATTTCTGGGAAGGCGGAACTTCTTGTGCTTATTGGTGCATCATTTTCGAGAACATGCTGCAAATCCGAGTCGTCTTTTATAAGATAACCATTTTGAAACTCGAGACAATTGCTTTTAAACACGTCTAATAATTTCAGGCCAAGGAGAATACTTATATTCAAAGCAAATAAGGCTGACATTGAAGAATACAAGTCAACAACTACGCCGAAAATCGATCTGATTCCATTGAGGTCATATGAGAAATCTTTGAACGTATTTTGATTAACATACGCAAAAAAGGAACATCTATGAATCAAATACATTATCTCTGTCAATAATGTGAAACGTAGGACTCCCGAAAAATCGGATTTGGCTGATGGTAAATTAGTAGTTGTAGCAGAACGTTTACAAAACTTTACAATTTTAACAATTTCAGCACAAATGTTTAGAAAAATTAATCGGAGAATGATGTCCATCACATAGGCAGACATAGCTTGTCCATAATTAAATAGAAGTCTCGAGATTGGTGTATCTGGTTTTGTATTTTTGATCATAATTATTAAAAAATCAATTCCTGCTTCGATAGATACAGCGATTGTTCCCAAGCAGTAAATATTCATGAAACTGAATTTGGTGTATTGGAACTTTGGATTTGATTGGAATGGAGAGTCTGTGGGAAAACAACCGAACACCCATCCAATGAAAAGCGTTAAAGAGAGAAATTTCTCAAGGAATGTCTTATCCGATTTTCTACTCGACATTACTTTGGTAATGGAATCCTTTCTATCAAACATTCTTGCTGAACTTTTAAGGATTTTAAAATCCTCGAACCACTTCATCTTTTTGCTTAGCCTATCTCTATTTGCAATTCAAGTTCGGTCGTGTGACTTTTCTCTACACTGCACTCTAAGCGTCGAAATGAATATCTGACTTACACCTTACCTTGAAATGAGACTGTCAAACTTCAATTTTCGCCACTTTAATATCTTTGTACGTTGGTGTTTACTAATTTAAGTAATGGAATAGAAGAAAATTTTGAGGTGTGGTCACGAGTCAGTACTTCAACTTGATGGTCATTCAAACTTATAATGGCCGAATAAAGGTGCTATTAAACAGACATGCAGGCAATCCAGTTTGGCAGAGCATGATGTCACATTTATGTCAATAAAATAAGTGAAGTAAACTTTTACAATAACTCATTCATTATAATCAACATTTTTCATTATTATTAAAAAGTACGCGTTATTGTTTAAATTAATTTATTCTTAATTGCTTTGTGCTGTGTAATATTTGAGCGATTAAAGCAATATCTATGAGGCAAACAAGAAACGCAACTATTAACTTACTTTGGTAGTTCGAAATATATGTATTAATGACGAACTAGACCAGACGAACCGAAGGGAATAGAGAGTTGTCCACCACAAAAATATCCATGGCCGTCAAATTCCAATTCCAGGCTTTAATTGTTTTCAGAACAATGTGGACATGGAATGTTTAAGAAATCAAGTCAATGGTGTCAAAAAAAATGTTATTGAACACCCCTCATATTACCTGCTTTTGAATTCGGGCCACCCAGGAATTATCGTTGATCATCATCTTTTTCTGATAACTTTGAAAAAGTGTTTGCTTGCAGTTATTCACCTGCAAGAAGTCATACTTTTGCAGGTGAATGCAGAAGGCACAATATAAGGAATAGAATATTATAACTTACCGTTACACTCATCATATTCCCAAAATATGGCAAAATGAACAATAATGAAGCTTGGCCGGGTGACATACCCAGCCCAAAAGAAAATCCTTAAAATGGCATGTTCCCCTGTTGCAATGTAATATCCTGAATTTATTAGTAAAAATCCATTATCCAAAAGATGGACCAATAAATATCCACCGACAATGGAATTGAAATCCTCGAAAAGGCTCATCAATTCTAAAAATCTGTCATGAAATTTGCTAACTTGAGGTACAGGTTTGAAAATGGTCGCAGGCAGACTGCGTGAATTGATATCAGTTGAATTTATTAGCGTGGGTGTACTGTTTGTAATATAGATACGCTGAAATTCGGTGCAAGTGTTTCGATAAGACTCCAAGATACTGAATCCTACTAAAATAATTATATTCAAAGAAAATAGAACGGGAATGAATGTACATAAATTCAAAATTAAACTGAGGACAAAGTGTAAATAAGCCACTAATGTATTGTTGGTATTGGTACTTCCAAACTCATAGTAAATTAGAGACAGCAGGAGTAAACATTCATAGACTAGGTATAATACCTCAATACATAACGGTATGACTAAAATTCTAGGTACAATATTCTTATTACTTTCATACCTTTCACACACTCTAAAAATCCGAGTGATTTCACTACATTTATTTTGAGAAATGAGACGAAGGGTAATGTTGGTTATAAATAATGCTATTATTAGGTTAGGTCGTAGGCCAATATAACATAGGATGCTCGAGCTCCTTCCGGTGTTATATTCGAAGTCCGAAGTAAAAATAAAATACACCGACAATAGTTGTTAGGATTATTAATGCCCAACTGTACAAATTAATGAAATTGAATCTAGTATATCTGAAATTTGGGGGTGAGATCCAATAACTTTTTGCAGGAAAGCACACGGATATCCATCCAATGAAAAGAACAACGGAAATATATTTCTCTAAAAATGTACGTTTAGAAATTTTGCACATTTCTTGAAGAATGGAATATTAACTTCGCACTGAACTGTAACTACTACTGCCTAGACTATAAAGACTTGAATGTGTGAAATTCATTTGTGTGAATAGAAATTCATAGAACTACTAAACAAACTATGCCCTCGTGGGAAATTCTATGGAGTCTTCCAGTCCTACATTATTGGCATTTACAAAGTACACAATTGAGACAGAATAAGGAATCGGGATGGAATCAGTGCGTGTGCCCATTAGAAAACTGAACAGCTTTTTTATTATATTTCTTGTTTGATTTGAATAACTTTTTTGAGTTTTCTTTACTAATAGTTTAACAAATTAGGAAATGATAAGTTTCAGCAGTTAGTTAACTTAGGCTTTCGCCGTGGGCGCCGGCGTTGGCTCATTGGCTCTGAGCTGAAACATGAGGATTAAGTACGTCATCAAGGCACTTGCTATCTGTAATTCAAACAATGACACACATATGAATTCACTGAATCCAGGCACCTCAAAGTACATTAATACGTAATCTATGTATCCGCACCGAAGGAAAGAGAGAATTATCCACAACAAAAAGGTCCAGAGCAGTTAAATTCCAATTCCAATCTTTGATTGATTCCAAGACGGTGTGCACCTGTGAAAATTTAACAAAAGAATTTAATCATGGACACAACGCGATGCGCTGATTGACACCGCCTTGTAGAAAAATGAAGAGGTGGTCAAGCGACATTATGCCCCTGGGTATATTACCTGAGACTGAATTCGAGCCGGCCAGGAACTACCGTTGATCTTCTTTTTATGATAGCCTTGAGAAAGTCCTTCCTTGCAGTCATCCACCTACAGAAAGTCATAGTTTTACCACCACAGACACGAACGAATTTGAAATCCATGTAAAACTTACCGTTGTCCTCATCATATTTCCAAAATAAGGCAAAATGAACAAAAATAGAGCCTGTGATACAAACCCTATCCAAGAGAGAATCCCTAAAATGACATTTTCCTCTGCAGCTACGTAATGGCCAGAGATTACTAGTAGAAATCCATAATGCAAAAGATGGATAAGAACATATCCACCGACAATGGTATTGAAGTCCTTGAAAAGTGACATCAATTCTACAAATCTCTCATGAAATTTGCTGACTTGTGGTACAGGTTTAAAAATTATCCCAACGAGATTATTGCTTGGACTGAAATCACGGGATGAATTCATAAGGGTGAGCGTGGGCGTATGCGTATGATCTGTAATGTAGATACTCTGAAATTCCTTGCACGTATTTTTAAAAGTTTCCAATAGAATTATTCCAACCAAAATAATTATATTCAAAGAAAAGAGTTGTGGAATGAATGAGGATAAATCCAAAATCAGACTGAGGACAAAACTGAATGCTTTTAAAATGTCTGAACTGTCAAACTCGTAGAAAAAGAGAGACACTACGAGCATGCATTCATGCACAAGGTGTAATGTCTCAATACATAACAATATGACTAAAATTCTTGGCACAATATTCGTATTATTGTTCAACCTTTCACACACTCTAAAAATCCGAATGATTTCACTACATTTATATTGAGAAATTAGTCGAAGGGTAATGTTGGTTATGAAGAATGCTGTTATTACCCCATACTCTAATATAAGCTTGAACGCTGGAGTTCCTTCCGGAATTATTTTGGAAGTAACAATAAAATATGACACACCAACACATGTTGTTAGAATTATTGATGCCCAACAATAAAAATTAATGAAACTGAATCTAATATATTTGAAGTTCAGGGATGAAATGAAAGGACCTTTTGCAGGAAAACACCCGGATATCCATCCAGAAAAAAGAACCACAGAAATATATTTCTCTAAAAACGTTTTTTTCGGAATTTTGCACATTTTGTGGCGGACGAAATAGAAATTTAACGGTGAACTACTACCCAGAATAGAAGACTGACATGAAAGTCTCTATTTCATGCGTGTGATTATAAACTCGTAGAACTGGTAAGCAAGCCAGCAATGCTCTCATGGGTAATTTAAAAATCGATAAGTTTTGCAAACATTGGAATTCCCGATGGAGTCTCCGAGTCCTAAGCTAACGTTTGACCCAGAATTTACAATCGGTTTGGTTTGGAATAAACGACTTCACTATGAGAACGTGTTTCATTTGACTTTGACTTGAATAAAAGTTTAGGTCTAATGTTCTAATGAGTTTTCATTGACTAAAAGTTTTCTAAAGTAAAACTAAAAGTAATACCTTAATGACTATTTGAGACGGGTATTTTTGAGAATCCAAGAATGATGTTTTATTAATTAGCCAGAGTATGTGGTACATATGGATATTAGTATGGATAACATATTGGACTCTAGTAGAAATTTATGGGTAATAATTCCGAACATTTGCATAATTATTGCATAGTGTTGATGCAAAATTTTATAAAATATAGGAAAAGTGAAGGAACGAAATCGTTGATTTTATTCTGACCGATTAGACGTACGTTCGTTCATGATGAGTTGAACCAGAAATATTATATAAGCCATCAGCGCACCTGCAATCTGACAAGCGAATTCATTTAATTTTACCTTTCTGAAAGAGTAGTGTTACTGTGTATACAATATGGAGATGTAAGGATATTGTGTTACTAATTTACCGAAGGTAGTAAAGATTTGTCAACAATGAAAAGACCATAAGCTGACATTTTCCAATTCCATGTAGTCATTGACTTCACAACCTTCTTAACCTTGAAAAATCAGTCCACCAGTTTCAGTACATTTAATTTTAATATGTCGTTACTAAAATTGAGAAATTTGGACATACTTACCCGAAAATCCAATGAACCTTGAGAATTTACACACATGCACATATAAGTCTTAACGACAAAATTGTCCTGGATATTTTGTTGGCATTGTTTAACCTAAATACGATAATATTTAATGGAGCGTCAATAGAAAGAGAATTGATGCTAGATTTTTGAACTCACCATTAAAGTCAACAAGTCGCCAAGGAGCGGTAGAATCACTATGAACAAAATTGAAGAAATTACCCCTAACCCTGGAGAAAATATTGAAAACGCTGTCTGTCCTAAAGAAACGTAGTAGGAGAATGTGATGAGCAAAAAACAATTCTGTATAAGTAAAACGAGGACGTAGCCACCAACAATATAATTAAATCTCTCGAAAATTATTCTTAGTTTTAAAAATAACTCATTGAATTCCTTCAAGGATTTTGAAGATATAACATCACTGAACACTTCATCCCGCAATTCAAAATTCTCTCCATTTCTCAAATACACATTTTGAAATTCGAAGCATGTGTTTTTCAACACTTCCAAAATACTTAGACCAACAAATACAATAATATTAAGAGCAAACATTGTAGAAACCGGGGAATACAGATTGACAACTATGCTGCCAACAATTCTCCAAAAAGGCACAGAATTCGTAAACATTTTGTAGTAATTCGGAACCCAGTAAGTACATTTTTGAAGTAGATACAATAATTCAGCACATAAGGTTAAACGTAGGATTCCTGGGATGCCATTAGTATTTGACGCAGCAATTGATGATTTCCTACAAAATTTTAGTACTTCGACAATGTCACTACAAAATTTTACAGAAAGCAGTCGAATTATGACATCTGCCAAGTAGTAAGCTATTCCATTTCCATATCGGAATAACAGAGCGGATGCTGGGGTTCCTCCCGGACCTTCCTGTACAATTGAGACTATTTGGTCGATCGCAGTTGAAATTGTTATACCAATTATTCCCCAACAATATAGACTCATACAACCAAATTTAAGGCAGTAACGGAATTTACGAGACGAAATACTTTTTCTTTTATACGGAAAACACCCAAATACTCGTCCTAAGGCGAGCGTTATAGACAAAATCCTTTCCCAGGATCTACGACTCGATTTTAACCTCATTGCTCAGGAAATGCTTTATACAAATTGAACTAAAGTCACGTTCTATACTATTGGCCCATATTCGAGTTTAATCTAATAAAATCCAGATTAAATCACTCATGGTCAGTCTGAGTTTACAAATAGACGTATATTTTAATTTCACATAAATTATTTGCACGAACAAACATAGGAGCGTGTCAACTATAATAGTCAAGTGATGGAAGGAGACGATAAAAATTTAATTTTGAGGTGAGAGCTTACTTTATTATAGTGCCAACCGATTCAGATAAGATTCATACAAATTCCTGTTATGGTTAAGAGCTGCAGTGCAAATATAGTTCAATCAGTGATATTTTTCAATAAAGGGTTCCTTATCGATATACATGCAATGTTTCGCCAACAATGTCTATCCATCAACTTGCTTTCTCCATTAATGGTCAAGGGTTGACAAAATGTTAACATAAATGTGCGACCTCATTAGATCGCAGAAGAATTAATTGCATTCAGTTTTTGAAGTCAACTCAGTCATTCTAAGTTGAAACAAGAAGATAATGTAGGTCATCAATGCACCTGCAATCTAGAAAGCAGAAATCAAGAGATGTTTTTAACACAAATGGTCTAAAAGCATCCAATTTTTTTGATTGTAAGAATTGGGAGTATTGTTAATCTTACCGAATGGAGCAGGGACTTGTCAACAATGAAAAGACCACCGGCTGTCAAGTTCCAATTCCATTGCGTTACGGACTCCATCACCCTCTCGACCTACAGACATTGTATATATTTGAATTTTATTTTGAATTCAGTGTTCAATTGAGAAATTACCGGAGAAATAAAAGTAGCTTTGCCCGGATCATCCAAACATACATTTGTGAGAAATGTGTCTCGCAGATTTCTTTTGCATTCCTCAATCTGAATTACACAGTAAACAAACAACCAAATTAAAGTTGTCGATTAACGCAGACAAATTACGGTTATTTCTGATTGATTAACCACTTACCGCTCCTTTCATTGTACTTCCTAGGAATGGCAGTATAATTAGAAGAAGGGCTGATGTGATACACCCTAGACCTGACAGAAGTTTCGATGTGAAAGTCTCTCCCATTGAGAAATAATGACCAAGTAAAATTAACGAGTAACTATTTTGTATGAGAAACCCTAGGATATAGCCACACATAACGTTGTTAAAATTCTTCAAAAGCATTCTTAAGGACATAAATCTGCAATGGAAATCCTCCAAACTATTTTTCCTAGAGAGCGGACCTAGAAAATAATCTGGAGCCACCATTCCTAGTTTATTTTCCAAAACCATTTGGTTTTTGAATGGATTAGGGTGTGAAATGTAGGAAGTTTGAAATTCCATGCATGTGTGCTGAAACGCTTCTAATATGGTCAAACCGACCAGACTAATGATATTCAGTGCGAACAATATGGAAATGGCGAAGCTAATATCCACAAATAGCTCAGAACAATTTCTGAGCCAACGGATGGATCCTTCTGAACTTGTGAATAATTCATAGTACGTACGTATAAAATATATACTCTTTTGGGCTGGATACAGTATGTTTATGCATACGATCACTTGTAAAAATCTTGGGTGAGTACTGCCTGCCGAGCCGACATGCCCTTCGAATTTAGGATCGAATTACAAACTGACAAAACTCGGACAATTTCACTACAAATATTTTGAGAAATTAGTCGAATGAATAAATCATTCAGAAAGTACACAACGAAA
>JAQGCB010000622.1:0-19992 GCA_034698835.1 Protaphorura tricampata
GAGCATATCTCAACACTATGGATAGAACGATACTCAAACATTTGGGTATCCATGGATTGTAGATCCATAATTCGTTGTATAGCGTATTATTTAATGCATACAGACGATGCGAAGAATCAACCAACCGAAGACTTTGTCATTATGTCTGTGCCGTTTAACTCTAACTGGGAGTATTCTGTCCTGTGCATAGAGACATTTGTTGAACCGGAATAACTGATGCTCTGGGAAAATATAATAAGGTTGTTCATTGGATCCTTCTTTACACAGTAGTGCAAATAAACGACCTTGTCAAATCACAATTACATATATACAAAACGACTTTCGACACTTGTTAAAAATTTTGACAAACTATTATTTAACTACCTCGACTTTACTTCCTTGTGAATAATGAAGCAAGTTTTCCCCAATTTGGCTTGGTTAATCGTAACCAGGCAATCACTTTTGACCCATTATATCAAAATCCTAGTCGTCAAGTTGCACAGGCAGTCATTGCGGCTTCGCTGTAGTAAATGTTTGACGTTATTGCAAATGTGGTACTTGTTTTATAAACGCCACGTCTAGAAATCCTTTGTCTCAAAATGCTCGATGATATTTGACCGTTCCACACTGAATGAGTGAGGTTAACTAACCAGGAAGCAGTCAGCAAATGACAGAATTCTCATAAATTTTGACAGGACCTTAACATCGGCCGGCCGCAAAAATAACCCAATGTTATTCATATTGCTGCAACAATATACTGTTGGTGGTTCGAGTTCGTACACCTCATACTTAATTATCCCTCCGAATAATTTTCTAATAACTTGAACATAATCTAGACTTTCTAGACAGGTCGGCGTTCTGAGAGGTTCAAGGAACTAAAGTTATGACACAACCGCGAGGAAAGCAATAACGTAAACAACTTGAATGAGACACAATGAACACTAAAATTTCCCTTCGTCGACTTAAACTTGTTGGTTTGGTAAAACCAGATGGAATTTCTCTTAATATTCTCCATTCAAAATTTTGACAAGACAGGAATTCACGGGAGCATAACTCCACGACATCTCTAAGCAAGCATGCATAAGGAAAAGCAAAGCAAAGCATAAGCAAACAAAACACAATGCATTGAACTGAACACTGAATGAATACTGAACTCCAATTCAAAACGAAGCACAATAATCCAACCGAGTTGAAGTTTCCCATTTTGTAGTTTACAAACTACTCCTCTGTTACAAGATATATATATATCTTGTCTGTTATAATGTATTTCAAATCCAATGTAAATGGAAGGAGTTTCATACATAGGCCAGGAAAATGCTGAATAGTTGAATTCTGGAACTGGAACTTTCTCCAGGGTATTGGATTGGAGAAAGTTGCTTTCTCCGCATTAACTAAGCCGAACGGAACAGAGAAATTCTATACGAGATAATCCTAAGACGAACGGATTTTCAAATTTTGGCTAAAGTCGTAGTCTTGCTAAATCTTGACAAGTTTACCGTAAGCTCGATTTTTAAATCCGAAATATGAAAATATGATCTCTTTTGAATTTTAAATAATTTAAATTCAGAATTCGAGATTTAGAATTGACTCATGTTTAAACTGATAGGAAAAATAATTTTCACCCTTGATGAAATGAAATGCGATGGAATTTGTGTGGAATAGACCTTGAGGAAAACGTGAGACTGGGAGTGTTGAAGTTGAATCATTTTATTCTATGAATTTCACACAAAAGTATTCATCCATGATGGATGTTCCATTGGGTTTTGGATGTACAGTAATATGCATGCATTTATAAAAACTGTCTACTCTTCTACTACTACTATACATAGTATTTTCAGCACGCAAAATTTTACTTTTCAGTTGGATTTACTTTACATTGAAAATCCAGAGTTGAGTTGAAGTGAGCTGGAATGCAATGCAATGCTACGCAAATTCAAATGCAATGGAATTCATGCAGGGTAGCTAGGGTTGCAATAAATCAAATTCAGGGCAAGAATTGAAAACCCGTTCGGTTTCAAGTCTTCTTTGCCATGCTGACACATATAAAATATATATTTGGCTTAGCTCCTGTACTCTACTCTACGGCGACACTGACACTGGGAACAGATGCTCAGCCGATGATATTACTCATGCACTCTAGAACCAAATCTTACAAGGGGTGGGTTAGGGACGATGTATACAAACTTTAGGCTATTTGTGGTTAATTTTGTATAGCCAGTATTCGAAATTCGTTCCCTCTGACAAACATGGTGGATTTTTGTGAATGGATTTTGGATTTTCGGAATGGATTTTTCGTCCTCTCAGGAAATTATCGGAGTCTATAAATAATGCTGTGATATTTTTATCATGCACAGCGTCGCCCTTGTCATAGTGTGAATTCGTGTGAACTCTGTAGTAATGAATACGATTCGCATTTTTGGACTTGAAATCCAGAATCCTCCATTCATACGACGACTACACCAGAAAACACACTCACCCGAAACAGACTTGGATTGTAAGTATAATATATTTGGTGGTCTTCGACCTCAGGGCGCGGTTCGGGTTTTGTGGTTTAGATGAGATTGTGGTAAGGAGACACGTATTGCTATTTTGCTATTGCATGTTTGAATGTAGGGTTTGTTTAGACCTACATTCGAATAAGTACAAATAACAATATGTGTGTGTGTGTTTTTTTTTGTATTGATATTGTCATATCTAATCTAACCTAACCTGGTCTAGTTATTTGACTTTCGGGTATTTTATTGATTTTTTTTTCGTTTTGTCTTGCACGGAACTGATCTTCGAGAAATTCGGATATACGAATTGTGAAATACAATCACTTCAGGGTGTTGTTATTACAGGCAAATGTAAATCCCAGGTTTCGAATATTTTCTTTTCTGTACATAATATGTCGTTTGTGAGCACCAATCTTGCGAAATCATAGCGTAGAATTCAAATGCTGCACAATTGTGCCATTTGTAGTACAGGGTGGTGCATGAGTGTTAACTCATGTCACTCATCATCGATACGATTGTTATACTGTTGTACTCTAATGGTAGGGAAAACTATCGAAGAAAGACATTGAACCTGAAGATTTTGTGGTCTTCTGGAGTCTTGGGCTTTCGACGACCTGCTGTTAAATTCAAATTACTATCACACATTTTCTATTTCATCGCGGTGAACGCGAACGCGACCTGAAAGTTTTTTATGTTTTCCAAGTTTTATAGATGAGTTAACTACATTAAACTAGACTACTACTGTACGCCGACGACTACACTAACTCCACATACCCTTATGTGCATATTTTACAATCTCTCGTGTTTGTTAGATGATCCATCCATTCTATTCTATTCTATCCTTCTTGTTCACCCAAGATAGTAACTCGAAAGTAATTTGGGAGGTGAGACCGGACGGGAAGTGAAATTGAAATGTTAAAAATTCATCCTACTCTCACCATATCCAATGCAATCTTTATGTTCTTGCCATTCTCAGAGCATCAAAATCCTTGGGAAGAGTCATGTCGTTTTTTTTATTCCCTCTTGGTTTCCACCCCTTCTATACTTTCTAAGTCTAGTACTAGTGCAAAATACATAATATTTTATGGAAGAGTGAACTCGTGTAAAATGAGTGGTGAAGAATAAGGAAATGGGAAGTAGTCAAATAAGAATCAACTCCTCTAGAGTCATAAAGTCAACAGTAAAGCACGGAGAGAGAGGCACACTGGGTAGTCCAACGCATATTAACGGGTGTGTGGGCGGCCATGAAGATAAAACAGTTGATTTAGCAGAATGTAAACAAGTACATCTTGTGGAGTCTACAACCCTAATCTACCCTTACCAGATACACCATCCAATATTCCTCATTCAGGAAGGAGAAATTAATTAACAGTCGATTACGTAGATTAGCAGTCAGTTGTAGTATATTTTTATTGGATCAACAGCACAAACCGAAACACCTTCGATATGGTTAGGGTTTGATCCCTCGAGGTAAACGTGAAGTAGATTTTTTCCTGTCGGTTCCAAGTTTACCGTTTTTTGAATAACATACAACGTAACGTACATCTGTATGAACACGGCGTAAGCGTAAGGTCCCTGTTGCGGTAAAATTCATTACATTTGACTGAAAGTTCCTCCTGAAATAATAAATTTTACTGTGGAGCTCAGACAGTATAATGGTCGTAACAAGAGAATTCATTGTTTAATCAATTCTGAGTTTTACCTTATACCGGTGATATGTCATCCTCGTAAACTGATGTACTGTTCGGTACGGTGCACCCTGGCGGCTTTAAAAACGAAAGGGTTAGAGTTTAGTTAGAATGTCAAAGGAAAAGGCTCATGCGGAGCGAAAGGAAGCTCATTCATAATGCTGAATTGAATGAGGGATGAGACTTATGCCTTATTTAGCCCATTTAAAAATCCCATGGAGAGGATTTTACGGGGCTGAGGAACACCAAAGGCACTGCCACAAAAGAGAGATTAAAAATACTGTCGTGGATGCTGAAAACCTTCTGTGTATTACATAATACGTCCTTTCCAACAATTCCATCGTATGTCTATTTGTAGTGCACGGACGTTGTGTTGTTTGGAGTAATCATAAAATAAATATATCCGTATTACCTTCAAAAAGTATAAAACTGTTGGAGAAGTGGAAAGTTTGTCGGGTGAATAGTGCCGGAAACGAAAGTGCTGGGTTCGATTCAGAGCGCCACCAAATTCATTATTGCTTGTATGGCATTGGGGAAAAGCCACGTTAAGTTAAATTCCGAAACACAGGTTTTAATGCATGAGCTAGAGATTTGGTTGGAATTTGTAATGCATATCTGCCATTTGCGACCCAGTTCTTTTTTGAATAAGCGGAAATGGAGGAAGTTTTAGCTTTTAGCTTGTTATTTCGGATTTTGATTCAATTTCAAAGGGTTAACTTCCTTTGCGTTTGCGTTTACTGTACTTGTACTGATAGCTCATGTTCGTACGGAAAATATATTATTCACTCACTGACTACTGACTACATGGTAGGATAGGATTTTAGTAGTTTAAAGTCAAAGCACACTTTGAAACTACAGAAATTTAATATGCATTTGCTCACATTCTGCCAGACGAGGGATCAAGGGACTTGGGATGTTTGGCTTTCACAAAAAACGACTGATAACTGGGTTGAGCGCTTGCTAGCTCTGACTATGGCTTTGAGCTAAGCCTGAAGTGAAAGTAAAAACGGATGTATTTATGTAAGCCCAGCTCAAGTCAGTTTTAAAATCCACAGGTATATTTGCACACAGTTGCTACAATTTCAGGAATCCCCGAAAATAATTAAAACAAATTAATTTTCTGTGGGGTCGATGACCCTTTAAAAATATCAGAACAGTCTAACAGAACAGCGCAGCGCAGCTGTCCATATTTTTGAACGGAAATAAATCAAAAATTCCGTTGTACAAAGCTTAATAACAACTCAGAAAGAAAGGAAACACAGTCCGAACCACTATGTTGCATTAGACTAACATATTTCCAATTTAATTTGTTCGAGTATTTCGAAAAGTTGAAGGATTTTGTGAAAAATGATACTTCACCTTTTAAATTTATTCATCACAGTACAATTTTGGGGTTGTTTTAATGAAAATGAGATGAAATGTTAATCCTTCCGTCTCTGAACCTCCAGGGTCTTGCCCTCATCGTGTGAATTGTGAAAGGCCTCCTCCAATTCAAATCCTCTCAAATATCATCCGAGAAACTACCCGTACCCGTCCATACCCGTACTGTACCCGGGAGCATCAATGAAGAGAAGTGCACTCAATTTGATTACATAAGTGAGCGGGAGGTTTTATTGTAAACAGATTTTTTTTTCTCTCCCTTGCTCAAAGCTCTCGTCTTGTCCCGAATTCGGGTAATGTCTCTTCGCTTTTTGTCTCTTGGGTTTTCTCATTCTGTCGACGGTACTCGAGTTTTTGGCTTTGCTCTGATTCCTAGTCGAGAGTCGGGACTTTTTCTGCCATCTTTTCCATCTGTTCTTCTAATTCCCCAAATGTGCAACAGTTTCGAATTCGGAATTTTTGGGCAGCTCTCTCACGCAAGTCCACGCACAATGCACACACACACACATGCATTTGACAAAATCTAACTCAAGTATTCTTGGACGACCATTTGTGTGTGTAATATGTTTGTCCATATTTGCCTTTTTCATTTGTTGCCACTCCACTCCTGTAGTCCTGTACTTACATACTTGATAGTCCATTCATTACGAAAATGGGAATTGGAATCTAGATTGCGTGGTGTCCGTGCATTAGGAATGAATGAATGTTAATCGCCGCTTCACATACATAAACTTCTCATTTGACAGATGGTGTGCTTCGTGCGTATTGCCGCAAATGTTTACATGACCATAAAATTGAAGCCGTGCGTTTGATCACGGAAAAAAATTCAAAAGTGTGACGAAAAACAGTCCATTTCAATCAAAATACATTTTCTGGTAAAATTAGCTGCTAAGCCAAAATTTCTGTTACAACAAATAAGGTTTCAAAGAACCATGAGGATAAGATGGGTTAGTTACCTTGGAGTCTCTATACATTTTGATAGCCGTGTGCTCTGTTGCGTGTCAAGCTTGATAAAAGTAGAGAAAGTTATCGAAGCACGAAATTCGGGTCGAGTTCTATACAACAAGTCTAGGCGCGCGGCAAAGGAAAAGCATCCTCAGAATAATATGAAACTTTGTACACACTCCGTATACAGTTACCAGTTACCAGTCAGTGTGCTACGGATGGATGAAACCAACCCTGGGTCTCTTATTACGGCTTGCCTTCGACTTCGACTTCTAGTTCTAACCAGATAATACACATAGTAGAAAAGGAGTGGGTAATTATCGATTATTACTATCTGGACTCTCAACTTGTTGCTTCACTTTCTCTCATCTCATTCAATACCACTATAGATGTATTTGTTTCAACTAAGTTTTTGCACGCCAAATATAATGAAAATAATTTGAATTGAAATTGAAAGAGAATCGTGGAATTGGAATAAGTGTCTTCATTGTTCATTTTGCTACGATCTCGGGTGACACTTTACGAAGGACAGAGAATGAGAGAAAAGTTTTGCCGAGAATCTGTACCGAATAGCGTCTTTCTTGCTGCATCTTTTGAAATAGCGTTTTTATCTGGAGTCTTGTTTCCTTTAATTTATCATTTGATTGTAACGTGGTGCGTTCATAACTTCAAGTGTCTCTGACCATTTTCAACTTACATTTATTAATGCAATGCAGATATTATATATCAGTTACGCGAAATGATTTCACAAAATCTGGCGACGATTTTGGCATATATTTTTAAAAAATTTGCATAATATCAATTTTTTGCGCGCACGCTCATGCGCTGTATTAGCGACACTTGCATGTGCATGTAGAATGAAAAGCTTGGAGTTTTGGGTGAGGAAAATTGTGAAGGGTAATAGTAATTTCTTGTGAGCAAGTGGAAGTTTTCCCGTGTTAATTTCCTTTGTAAACGATTGTGTTGGGAGGTTGAGGGAAGACATTAAAACACCCATTCAAAGACTCTGAGGAAGAAACTAAACAACCAACGTTACATTATTTTGTAAAACTATTCTACTTACCATACCTGCGTGTGTATTGCTAGTGCCAGGATTCTCTTTCCGACTACTGCTCGTGTTCCCAAGAACGTAAACAAACTCAAATTTGGGGAAGATACTATGTACTACTACGTACAACTAACAGTTTTCTGAAATGCATTACATTACAAGGGAGGGAATCCCTGATTCTCTCCAAACCTTAATGTTCCTACTGGACTCCCATTTACTCAAATGGAAAGCCTTTTCCTTGGGTTTTCCTAGAATCCTTTTAATTTCTATGTCCTCTTGCTTTCTTTCTCAACCGTACCACCGTAGTACCTAGTTTAGTTCTCTTTTCCAACATTGTCGGTCTCACAAGGAAGACTCCGAAGTTGCTCCTACGTTTGTTATGAGAAGCATTCATGGCAGATTGGAAAAAAATTACATTGTACCGTTCTGGTACTACAGCAGTTCAGTTTTCTAAGTCAGAATAGCCTGATTTTGATAAAATACGTGGGTTTTTGACTACACGTTCCGATGATTATTAATTAGTGGAAGTATTTTCATAATTTTAGAAGGATCATGCGAAATAGTGCGGTAAAATCTGGAAAACTCACTGCGGAAGTTGCCCTTGTGCAAGTGCTTTCTCTTTCTTCTCCAAGACTTTCTCCAGATGCGAAAAACGAGTACCTAGGCTAGGCTGCATAGACCAGACACACACTTTGCTCATTCTCTCGGCTCAAGAGACTTTTAATGTGCAGTGTTATGGAAATCCATGCTGTTCTCAAGTGTTTTTCCTTCCACTTTGATTGCCGTTGTTGTAGTTCGAGGGTGTTTCATGAAAACTTCACAAAATGTGCTCCTCTCAGACAAGTCCTTACCACTAGTCATTCAGCTGTCATTCAAGCAGAACACAATGAGCAACTTATTAGTTTTGTTCCTGACATGTGGTTAGACAAGAAGGTGGTAATTTGTGGTCAATCAGTGTAACATTTGGTTGGGTGATTCGAATCAACGAAAATTATGACGGAGAAGATGTCAGGATGTTATGTCAAGATGACGGAAAATCGTAAAGAAAGTGTAATCTGGAACTGTCAGCTTTTCTTGAACCTCAGAACCTCAAACTGTGCTTTCACTTACACCTATAAAATAACTATTAAAGGATTTTCTACTAGTATTTTTGTAGAACACGTAACCTTTCGAGTAGCACTTTTACTTCGGGATTTTGAGCAACTCTGTGCCTCAAAAATTTCATGGTCAACTGTCAGACCACATGGTGTAGAAAGATTTAGATACTCCATATACTATTTGACCACTTCTTTTTAAAGAAGGCATCCTCCTTTTTACCTCATACGTTATATAAAATGAATCCTCCTGTCTTGTGGTGGCGATTATGTTGGGGTAACAGATTGCCTCCCTTGTCCGGGATTGATCCACGAGATTACTTCCAATGCTCTAACGTCCAATTATTCGGCTCTCTATTTTAAGGGATCAATGTTTAGACCACCCATTTGTATTATAAGTTATAAGTATGAGTAGAAAAAATCTCTCTAAGGGCAAGACAGAGGCTACATTTTACCAGTTGACCCAATTCCTATACAGCGAGTCGACAAGGACGACCTGCTGCAATCGATTACATGGCTACTGTAACCAAAGTGACTTTCTCGTCCAACACCGGTTTCACCAATGTATAATATGGGATAATGTTTAAAATGTCTGGTGATAATGGATAATTTTTTCACTGTGCTTAGAACAGCACATTGAATATTGTCACTGGGATAAAGATCCTTGGATTGGATAAAAACGAAGAGAAAATTTTTGTATGGGTAAGACAGGTTTAGTTTTTTTCTTGATCTTTTTTGGTCTTTGGCAGTTTTCTTCTTCTTCTTATGTGGGAAAGAGATTGAGAGAAAGAAGGAGGGAAGAACCGTCTGGTACTTCAATTGAAGTGGAATGGGGGCAATATCATGTAATTTTGTCAATCACTGCCTTCCCATTTTCTATCTTCCCTCCATTGAGAACATCCAGTGGTTCTCCCAAACTGTACTTACTATTTTTTTCTTCCTTGTACACCATCATATGGATTCTTGAACGAAACCAAGTCTACGTCGACTGTCCATGTTCTGTTCTTCTTCTTATATTCAACGTAAGAACAAAGTGAAAGAGGAAGTATTCGGATTCGGTGGCTTCACACTGTGCACAACCCAATTTTATGGTATACTTACCCAATATCTTTCCCTGGTTACTCGGTAGGCTATGTCTATATGGCTTGGCTTGGTTGGCTAAGTTATCTAATGTATAGAAAGTATTTTCCTGTGGTAGCGGTAGGAAAAGAAAAAGTAAGAAAAAGAAATCTTTGGAAAACTCCTGCCTGCCTGCCGTGCCATCACCATGCCAAGCCATGTCTCTTTCTCTTTCTACTTTTTTATTCATGTTCAATGGACGAAAAACCACATGGACTGACCGAAAGCAAATTCTGATTTTGTTCGAGAAGTCATCTACTGGAAGACTATATATTTCTTCAGGGATAGGGATGTATTATTTTTTCTGGGATGAAAAATGGCATATTTTTAATAATGAACACAGTTATGAACACAGTTTTTATTTTGCGTCATCATTTTATTCAAGCCTAGTTCATCAAAACTTGATTTAAATATTGACATTTTAGGTATAATTATCCTCCAGAATGCCACCCATAGTTCATTCAGGTGTCAGAGTGGATTTGCACATCAAAATATTTATCCTAGTTCATTTGATAAATATTTCCGGAAGTCAATTCAATTACCACAATGCGTCTTCGCGGGTTAATGCGGTAGGGTAGAGGGGTTGAGAAGCTCCGTCCATTTCGGTGGCGAGGTCATTCCCTGCAACTGCCGAATGGTGAGTACCTCCCACGGGTGTGCCACACTCGTTGCATGTGCCAAGTTCAGTTGGACCACCACATTCGGTCACGACATATATGTGACCATTGACACATTTGAACCAACGTCCGGTGGATCGTCCAAAAGCACGTACTATCATGACTCGTTCACTTTCAGTGATCCTTAATTGACTTTTTAAGGACACGTCCAGTTTCTAAAATAATAGTGAGCGGATAATGTTGTACTCCAGAAAAATCATACTAGTTTAAGTCCTTACCTGTAAACACTGGAGAAATTCTTGCCTCTTCTCCTGGGTATAAGGGACTCTTCTTGATAAAATCTCATAGGCATCATGGTAGAGTGCTACGGCTATAGGACTTTCTTGAATATTTAGCGAACCTGGACTCTTTTCATTAACCCTCCGGTCCATTAATTGAGACAAGTCTCCAATTCGATCAAGTTGTCTCTCCATGTCCGCAACTTCGGTCATGGTAAGTGGAATCCCTCGAGTCTTCACAAAGTTCCAAATCTCTCGATAATAATGTTCTATTACATTGAATTCATCTTCTTCGTATTCTCGGTCTAGTCTACAAAACTTTTGCTCAGCCGTCTTCCACAATCTGGACAAATATTCTAAGCATTCCAACGTAGTTTGATTCATCTGTGAGTAAATAGAAAATGGATATGAAAATCTTCTGAGAATCACATAGCGAAATATAGGATACTTTTGAAAAACGTATTAGTAATGAAATGGCTAACCTCTTTGAGAATGGGCTTATCATTTTTGTCCTTCTCGTCCGTAAGATGGCGTATGAGCCAACGTCTAAACCCATCGAATATGCCTCGAGGATTTCCTGCTTTGATTAGATCACTCAACATACTGACCTGAGTCTCACGAATTTTATTCGGAGAACCGTAAATCCTGGTTTTCAGGTCAACGTGTTCCTCTCTTTTACGCTTTAGAATGACATTGTACCGTCGGCAGATCCATATGGCGCAACGACAGAGGGGGCATGTCTTCAAATTAATTTCTCCATTGTCTCCGTCCACTTTCATCCATGCGTCCAATGATTTCACCTCAAAAGTATGTCCACAATCGGGTAGGTAAATAAATCTAGACGAAATTGTAATAATAATGGTATTATTGTGCAAATATTCGATGGATTACTAAGAAAAAGACTAAAGCCGGACGAACCTGTCATCGTCTGCAATTGTGGAACTTCCGTCAAATAATCCGTCAATCAACTTGTCTCGATCACAATGACGGCATAAATCCGGACATGGTTCCCCACAAAATCCGATGCAAGAGTGTCCACATTGTAGAATTTTTGGACACGGAATGTTACATGGCTCCCGATCACAATCTTGGTCGCAAGTACGAGTGCACTTCTTGTGTGGACATTCCCAAGTGCACGGCAACTTAAATATTCCAAGAGTGGAATTGAATAAATGTTCTAAAAATTTAATGGTGTCGAAGAACTTACTTTGCAAGGTTGACAAGGAACTCCACATGGTTCTTGACAGATTCCATGCTCACAAACAGCCGAGCAAGTCTTTGGGCAAGGCATGCAGTTTTTACTGCAAAGGACCTCACATCTACAAGTATTTTATTAGAATATTTGAATGGATGAAGCTCATATTGAAATTACTTATGTGTGTCGTACACTCGAAACACAAATCTTGAGTGAGAATACCCTACTAATAATACAAAAAAAGTCGACTCACATATGACCGCAGATTAAAGTTTTCCCACATGGCTGAGTACATCGCTTATGGAAAATACCGTTATCGCAAGACCCACAGACGCCATCGCACGGATCTCCACAACCGCCGTATTCAAAGCCACTGGTACTGGTACACGGCTCAGGGCAGACTTTTGAAAGTGCGAACTTTGTTCTACACTTGTTCCTGTACTTGCATGGAATAGGGAATATGTGCCCACAGTCTGGAACAAGGGTCGTCGTGACTTTTACTGGACATTTGTCTGGAATCTTCTTCTCGGAGCACTGGATACGATATTGATGATTGCATCCTCTGAATCCACCATAAAGGTACTCCTGAAAATTATCAAATCGATTTGAGGCTAAAGTCGGATCGAAGTGTAAAATATAAACAGATTTGTTGGCTTACTTCACAAGGCTCGCAGGTTTCAAAGCAATATTTTGAACAAAAATGCCCACATTTTAATTTCTTTCTGCACAGAGCCATACACTTCTCGTTTTTGTTTTCTCTGTGAAAAGTTGATCCCGCGAAGTGTCGACATTGTGGGGTAGCTTTGTTTTGTGAATTTTTTGGAATGGTAATGTTCGGCTGAAATATAAAACAATATTGGTCAGTTTCAGTTTTTTATGAGAACTTACTGTGCAAAATTATGTCAAATCTTCGCCTCTCCAATATTTCAGCGTATTCACCAAATGAAGTAACAAGGAAACCACTTTTCATGTAAAACTCATCCAGTTCAAGCTAAAACGGTAACGGTTCTGTTCAAGTAGCATCTGTGACCGGATGTACTTTTTACATGAAAAATGGTTTCCTTGTAATTGCGCTCACCTCTTCCTTGGATGCGACGAACTTAGATTTTTTCTGTTTACTGGGATTAGGTTTAGCATCCATTTTAGGGAGGGACCCTTTGGGTTCACTCATTCCTACGCACTACCGTTGATACTTTTTAGAATTGTTACAATTCGGGAACTCTAATTCAACACAACCTCGTTCTTTGAAGTCAAAATGTTAGATGATGAGGAACAATTTTCTTTACACCTGAACTTGGGAGTATTAACTGTAATGAATCCATCACAATTGCCGATTTGTGTAATTTGTGTAAATCGATTGCACTATTTTTCATAACGATTACAAAATTCTTGCTTTCTTGCAATTAGTCACACATCTATTGTTCGGGATGTTTCGTAATTTCTCACTGCGTATTCTATACTGGATTGGGGTAGAGAATTTTGAAACTTTGAAAGAATACGTAATAATTTCAAAATCGATTACTTTTATCCTGAAATAATTTACAGTAAACACAATTCTATTGAATTCTATGCAAATTGAATTATCTTAACAAAATGATATGATGATGGCAATAAGGTTTCAATAAAAAACACAAATTAATACACAAGCTACAGACATATCGACCATGAATTTGGCAAAAAAAGCAGTGAATTTTATTTCAAGCGCTTAAAATTCGTTCGAATTTTGAATCAATTATTAGCCTTTGTCTTGTCTGGTCAATTGGCTACCAAAGCCTCAGTTTCAATCAAATTGGTCACATGACGTCATGGATCAGTCGTAACCGTCCGTTCCTGGATTAAAGAATGCATTTTCAGCAGGAGGATTCGGATTCATGGGACATCCAGGTTGATGAAAAATTCGCCGGCCACCTTCGGAATTAAAATTTTGTCCTTGTTGTGAATTTGAGTTTCGGTCTGTCGGACAACTTTGCTGGGAATATTGTAAAACCCGAGCGCGTGAACTACAATGACTTTGTCCTATTCGTACACAATTAGTTGGTGATGCTGGTCGAGGATAAGTTCTTGCTGGAGAAGGGGTCCTTTGTTGTGCAATTGTCAAAGGTTGTCGACAAGTAGGACTGGAAGAGACAATTACTTGATTAGTTCCGTCAGGATTTCTTCGAATTTTTAAAGGAATTGTAATAACTTGAGGTTCGTACTGTACGATTGAAGCTCCGGCTCCCGCCATACTGGTCACTGTGCATCTCGGCGCATTCATCCTCAGTGTTTGAGCTATACATGATGGAAAATCACTAGAAATGTAAGGTCTCGCATTACGTTGTTGTGTTGAATAAAACCAAGTATTGTCTTCACCAGTATTCTCAGCCTGACGATTATGCTCCATATCATGTTCCAAGCGCCAATCTTCATGTGACCCGTCTTGATATTCATTCACTTGAGGGATGGTTGGACGAGTTCGCCTTTTAGAGGGTGGGTAGATGGTTGATGTCTCAATTCTTGACGTCCTTCTGTTGTTACTCAAGTCATCATTCTGATACAGAACAAAATTTTAGATTTATGCATTCAAATTAAAAAGGTGCAAACGTTAGAGCTAATGAGCGCGGTCTTGAAATATTACCTCGTAACGATACATTTCTCCAGGTCCGGAGAGGCTTCTCCCTGTTTGAAATCCTTGGGAATTTCTATCTGCAGTTACACCTTCCCTGTCAGAATTTGCCGCTTGTCCAGCACGAGAGAGATTTCTCGCCGTTTCTAATCCTTGGGCATTTCTATCGGTGGTTGCGCCTTCATTTTCCGATTGTCCTGTCCGAGACAGTTTTCTCCCTTCTTGAAATCCTTGAGCATTTTTATTTGCCGTCAGATTTTCCTGGTCAGAATTCTCCGATTGTCCAACACGTGAGAGTTTTCTCGCTTCTTGATATCTTTGGGCATTTTTATCGTCACTAACACCTGCCCGGTCAGAATTTTCCGTTCTTCCAGCACTAGATAGTTTTCTCCCTTCTTGAAATCTTTGGTTATTTTTATCCGCCGTTAAGTTTTCCTGGTCAAAATTTTGCGATTGTCCTGTTCGAGAGAGTTTTCTCCCTCCTTGGGCATTTCTATCCGAGCCTTGACTTATTTCCTCGTCAAAATCTGATTGTCCGGTTCCAGAGACACTTCTCCCTCTTTCAAGTCCTTCGGAAATTCTATCCAAAGCAATACTTTCCTGAACAAACTTATCTGCGGCTGCAGCATCCGATTGTCTTCTTGAGATTATTAAATCCCTCCGATCATCGGTGTTATTGTTTGGTTGGGCACCCCGAGCATTTGTGTTAGTATTGGATCTGGTATTCCGAGCAGTGTTAGACTGCGCGTCAGATTGACTCTCTGTACCAGAAGATCCTTCATTCCCAAAAAAGTAGCTCCAAATGGATACAAGGACCAAGAATGCGAGGTACACGACAGCCGCAACCAAAACTATATTGAAATACTGAAATGGGTCAAGTAATGCATTGTACAGGGCAAATGCCAAGAATATTGTTCCAGCAATCATGCATCCAAATATGACAGCATCCGCTAGAGCTCCAAGTCCCAAATTTATCCAATTGTTACGTTGGGATTCTGGTGGGATCGGTTGAGGAAGATCAGCCGAAGAAGGACCATTTCGTCTTGGATGCCCCACCATATCCGTTCGTCTGAGAACTCGAGTCTCATCCGGAGCGTCCATTTTTAATTTAAAGGTACTGATAAGGTAGTCGTTGGTAGTGAAGACCGTCAATTTCTACGACGCCTTGATTGGGTGGCTGACCAGCCCCGGTACGAGTAAGTGCACCTGGTGGTGGGTCTGGTCCTCTGAATTTACTGAAATTGTAATTGAAAAATTCATGGTCATGAATAAAAATCACTAGCAATGTTCTGATGACAAAATCAGATCGTCACATTTTTTACCGTTTAATAAGAGCCAAGACCACGTAGATTGTGTAGAACACAAAGGCAGTTCCAAAAACGAGGGCTACAGTCTGAATTGAATTGTAGACTAAACAGCAAAGAAATAAAAAGTGGAAAAGCACGAATGGAGCCAAAGCAACTCCTGTTGCAAATAAAATTAAGTTGACTAGAAAGTCAGTAATGGACGGAGGGGACAGCCAATGTCTCAGCCACTCAGGACAAGGCATTGTATAACTCGGGTGGTTTCATTACTGATACTCAAAAAATAATAATTTCGATGTTAAGAAATAAGTTACATAATAATACGAACGATCTGTAGAAAAATTTTGAAGTTCTCAATTTAATAATTTTGAGCAATAGATAGAGAATTTATGACGGCATAGTTTTTCTTCTAAGTTATGATCTTAAAATTGGTCACTATGGAGCTTAAATTTCAATTTCAATTTCTATTCTCTTTTCGGTTTCTGTTTCTCGAATTTGACATTTTTATTCGTCTTGACAGAGTAGAGTTTTGTATGAGTTGGCGACGTTTCCTTTGTTTTTGATGAAGATGCGGGTGGTGTACGTTTTCTCTCTCTGTGTTGTTGTTGGTAGTTTGATCTTTGCTTTAGTATGGGCGTTAATACTTTCCGATTCCTTACAGGATTCTCACTGAAAATAATAAGAAAATTATTTTTATATACTTCAACGAACTGAAATCCGAATTATTTGCAGAAGGAAATCATACATTTTTGGAATCCCAGGTACTGGCTCATCTATCTCCGGCATTTTCGCTTCGTTTGTTTCCTGTTGATTTATTCTCTCAACCTTATCTTCGTCATTGTCATTTCGGAGCATGTGTTGACTGGCTTTTTTCTCAAGATTTTTATTAGACTTCTCTTCACTTTCGTCGGTCTCTTGGAAATTGACATGCTTCTTAGCTGGTGCTGGTTTTTCTACAGGTGCCACAGTTTCTTCCTGTGGCAACAGTACTTCTTTGATCTTGCACTCACAAGCATCACTGTTCGGACAATTATTAGCAGAGCAATTTTCCTGCTGTAAAAAATTGGTTAGATTTGAGTGAGGTGGGGAATCGGCTGGTACTTCTCTCTGCCTTTGTGGAGCTCCAACTGTTGTCGGAATCACCGGAAATATTTGTTGCGTTGGTTTGTGTTGCTTCGTTGGAAGTGATACTCTGGTCACCACTCGTCTAGTTTTATTGTGGTTCAGGTAGGAGTCCTTCAACCTCTCCTGTTTAATGAAATAACAAGTCAAAATTACCGTACATAGTCGAAACATTTACCAAAGTTGAAATTAGAAAGTTATGCTAAAAATAATGGTAATAGAATTGTCGACATTGGACTCTAGCCATTATTACCTGGTATTCACGCTCAAGGGCCTCTTCTTTTCTCCTGCGCAAGTTCTTCCGAAGGTCCATGTAAAACATTTCATCTTCTTCAGTGATCGCTACCGGAGCCGGAACGGTTTTTTTGTTACAATCAGTTATTGGTCTTGACTTGATACTCCATGACCATATTCGTCTTCTAGAAAACTCAGGAGAGAATGGCAAAATCCCTGATTTGTTTCCAAAAAGTACAGCCAGGCCATAAATGATTAGGTAGACTAACACAGAGCATAAGATGGCTACTATGTAGAACAGGATATCCGAGAGAGCGAATATGAAGGATTTGAAAAACCAGTAAATGATAGCTGTAACTATTCCAAATCTTATGGAGTCGAATATAGCTCCAAAAAATAATTTGATACACTTGGTAGTGACTGTGTCAGGGGGTGGGCGTTCAGGTTCTGAGTGATAAATATCCATCCCCAAGTATTTGGGGTACTCGGGTACTGATGCCAGAGTTGGCCAAAAAACGAACAAGAAATTTGTACAGAATTTTGTAAGGAGGACGACCATTTTGCCTGGTCGGTGTGTTTGAGTTTGAGGTTTGTAGATTAGGTTAGGATTTAATTTTCTGGTTGGTCTGGAACCGCTGGAGCATCAGTTTCATCCGCTTGCCTATTAAAATGAAACAAAATTCAACACTTTAACTCTTCACCGAATTTAAAATTCCTGATTTAAAACAATGCTTACCCGAAGAAACGAAAGGCTACCACGAGACCACAGTAAAGGACGACACCACAACAAAAAAGAACAAAGATCACACGGATATTTGTGAAAACGAGTCCAAAGAGAAATGCAGTGATGACGACTATGAATGGGAAAAGTGCACAAAGAGTCGAAAAAAGAATTAGATTCACAAAAAATTGTTGAAATGTTTCAGGAACGGATGTGATAGCCATATTGGTGGTCCTCGGTCAAACAAACATCACTCATTCCTTGATCGATTCGATGTTCTTGTAATTAATGTTAATGTGTCAATGTATATAAATCCGCAAATTTAATTTAGACCTAAACTGGCTGTTTTAATAATCTTATGATTAAATGTGGCTAATAAGCTCTTGAACGAGAGGAACAAATTTTCGGATAGAATATTCTGGTCCACGCAGCAACATATTGCAGTTGCCCAACAATATTTTATTTGGAGAAATGTGGAGCAAATATTGGCAGGGAGACTAGACGAAATAATTTATCAAATTAGTGCACTAAATCTGAAACTCCAATGCCCTGTTGATTGATTAGAACTATATTACGTCAGTGTGACCAGAAAATTCAAGCAACACAATTTATATTTTAATCTTTATTCGAATGGATTGAAATGGATTTACATATTATATTCACGCCATGCAATTTTGCCTTAATTATATGTTTATTCGACATCGACCGAGATCCATCGCGTAACATTCGTCAAGTCCAAGTCCATGAGCTAATCGGAACACAAAACTTTAAAGCAACTGTAATGTGTAATAACAAAAGGTTATGAGATTCAATTCGCGGAACTCACCGAGCAAAGTTCCCAAACTCCATTCTCAATCCAATCAAGTACATGGGCTGTACCTAGGAGGCATTTTTTCAAGGTGTTGATTGGAAGAACCTATCCAATTAAATTGACAATAAGCGGACAGACCTATGCTGTATGAATACATGCAAAACCGAACAGGCAGATTAATTAGAAAAACTAACAAACCTTGAGTTTGCTACCCCACTCTGAGAGATGGGCCCATACTTCAGAGTCGATTCCAAAGTGAGTAGTAATATCGTCTGCATACACACAGAAAATGAGGGTCAGAAATGCGAAAGCTACAACGAATGGAAGTCGTTCATTTGTGAAATAAACGAATACTGTGGCCAATACGTAAATTACAAAAGCGGCCAAAATCGCAGTGGACAACACTGACAAGTCCATTAATTTTGAAGGCCGGTAAGTCGGTCGGTTAGAATTTTGATTTCTATGGTACTTACACAGGGAATTTAGGAATTTTGTCAGTTGGAATGACAAATTGTTTGAGTGATCGGCTTTCCCATTTGCCACTGCTCGTCCTTTCTAAGAAAACATTATCGTTAACTAGGAAACAAGTACAAGTTTTGATAGGGGTAGAATATAATTTTGCCTAAGCAAATAATTTATTTCGAATGAATTCGAGATTAATGACTTTTGGGACATTCAGTATCTCCGGACAATTTGATCTTTAGAGAAATTCTAAGATTTCTGTCTCAATTGAGATAAACTTTTGTAGAATTCTGTTCATTAAAGAGCAGTTATCGATGGCCAACCTTAGCCGAACCGACAATCTATAGTTTGAACCTGATCGAAAAAACACCACACTTGTATTGCAAATACTTGCATTTCCAAACATTCTTCATTCAAATCTTATGATAAAGCGTTAGACGCCTTAGTAGGTATTTCTTTTTATATCGCCTTGATTTTGAGGATAAAGAAAAAAGGGTGTAGTGTGTACTTAAGAAACGGGTTTCAAGACTCTTCTTTGGATCTGATTTAATTTACTCTTTTCCTGTCATTCCTCTCACGAGGAAACGTAATCAACTCAACCCCTCCACACTTCATCATGCACGCCTTTCCGTCATTATGTAGAGTGAGTGTCTGTGTACGTACTTCTGTATCTTTTCTCTTCCCTCTTGCTTTTTTTTTCTTCTTCCTTTCACTTTTTTTTCTCCAAGAAAAACCTACATTATCACTCTGTGTGTGGGTGAGTGCGTGTGTGAGAGAAAAAGAACCGACTGACTGAGTTGGAATGAAATTATTTTTAGAAAGAGAAAATTACACTGACTTCATGAAACTTCACTTGAGAGAGAGAGAGAGAGAGAGAGAGAGAGAGAAAGCTGAC
>JAQGCB010000623.1:0-19991 GCA_034698835.1 Protaphorura tricampata
CATTTTACTCAAACAAATTATTCAGATATCCCAATTACATGAATTTATATATACGTGGCGCTTTGGGTTCTATAAAACGACAGAGCATTCCGTTCCAGTTCTGAGTTTTATTATACAGAATATTTCAATTCGTTACAGGACATTCGGGACGCATTTGTGAATTGTAATATCGGGGCCAGAGTTAATTTTTCAATACTTCGATTCAACGTTTTCATTTAAACCTAGGTTATATTTATTTGGTGGGTTCAATTTTTAGCAAATAATAATTTAGCCAGATTTTAGGAACACAAATGGGGGAGCCTATTTGTATTCTATTCATTGCACCGATTTTCTGTTCCTGTGCTGGATCTAGAAATTGTACAATGGCAGGCAGATGTAGGCATAAATTCAAATTAAATTACGCGTGTATAAAATTGATTTCCTGTTCGAATTGTATTGCTTTCTCAATGGGATTATACTTTATACAGTACACTTGTACCTCAATTATGATAACCTAAATAACCAAATTAGTATGCCTATAAATTTCGCAAAAAACGGGCATAATATATTCGCGACTCTAAATTAAATGAGCTTAAGACTCTCGGGAAATCTTGTCAATAATGAAGTAGTAATACCGAATTTCATTAACCGCAATTTTGGATGAACTTCCGGTTGGTAGTTTGTAGCGTGCACTTTATACTATAAGCATTGCACACCTTGTCGGCAATCCAAAATTGAGAAATTGAGATTGATATTTGCAATCCGGATATTGAATTTGAAAACGTCAAAATTCAAACATGTTTGTGTCAAACTTGCTCTATTGTAATCAACTTTCTCCAACTTCCGGAAGAGAAATATGTGACAGTGCAGTGGACAGGAAGACGAACATGAATTATGAAATATCATTACTTAGACGTAATTAAGGATTGAAATAAACATATACAGTAATCTCTAATAAAAATGAAATGATTCTCTGGTTTTCTTCAATTTTTTTTATGAATGAAGTAGAGAATGTGTATGCATAATATTTTTTCTGGGTCTCTTGCCATTGTTCTATTACGACGAACTCGTTAAGCTCATAAGACTGACAATTATAATCAGCAACAATTGCACGCTTGAATTTAGACAAGATGAAATTAATTGATATTTTTTACTGGTTTGTTTGTGTGTCTGTGTGTCTCAAATGTTTGTCTTACATGACAAGATAAGATGGAGATGAAATTATGCACTTAATAAAATAATTACATGAGTACGTACGTGTTGTAGGTAACAGGTAAAATCATTGTTAAAATCGCATGGTGCATTCACACATTTTTCCTAGTGTATAAATATTCCCTAATTTGTCTTGCAACCCATGACTTTATTTTCTAGTCAACTTCTATGCAAATTATGTTGACACAGATTGATAATTGAGAATGAGCGAACGGGAAGACTTGCATACGTATTATGGTACATATGCAAATTTTAGATTGTTATCTACTAATCACTCATCATAATCAACTTTCAGTTTTTGACGACGTAATCAAGTTACTCACTTGGTCTGTACACAAATACATACAAACGAATTCAGTCTTGTCCATCTGACATCATGATTTTATTTGTTGTCAATCGTGAGTTTAGAATCACACAAAGTTTAGCGTTGACAGTTTTACTCCTACTGCTACTATTTGAATGTGGACAAACTGTGATTCCTGTGTTTGGTCAACCACGTTGGAGTTCAACAGAAAATCCTAACAAGTCAAAAAATAATACCGCTGATGTTTGTGAATGTATTGAGTATTGGAATTGTACGGCTCGGTAAGTTAACATACCGCATACCATCACCACTTAAGTCTAAAAATATTTACAGCTGAATATTTTAAACAATTCATAACTAAGTGTTTTTTCCTTATTTCATTTTGTCCCCCAGAAATGGACAATTTTATAGCTACTGTGGAATTTCTGATGACGAAGTCTGTTGCTACTATGAGAATATTCCACTTCCACTCCCTCGAGTAGGAAATAATGAAACCCAGAACAAATTAAATCAACAGGATACTGTGAATGGGAATAATATTTCGGCTAGTCTTGTATGGTCACCACCCATATCGCCAGAGAACGCAAAAATTAGAAAAACATGCGGAGTTGCCTCGATTCCTGGGAATTTAGACTCCGTTGCCGAATTCAAGGAATGGCCGTGGCACGTAAGTTTTGAAATAGTTTCCCAGTCTTTCTGCTCTTTCTAATACTAGTAATCCTAATTTTGTCGGAATTCCGGATTTCCAGGTGGGAATTTTGGAAGCTAAGGATGACCTTTATATTTGCGGTGGATCAATTGTCTCGCAGAGGCACGTCCTTACTGCTGCTCATTGTGTTACCTCGTATTTGGGAAAAAACTCAAGACTAAAAATTCGGGCCGGAGAATTTGATGTTTCAACAAATTCAGAAGCCAGTCCACATGTTGAGGTCGGTGAAATTTTTTACACCTTTGACATTTGACAAAATTATTTACTAAAGTTTCGTTTGCATGATTTTACTGCAGCTCCTTGTGAAAGCAGTCACACTCCACCCGAATTTCTCCAATTCCAGTCTCATCAATGACATAGCAATTTTGGAACTAGTTCGAAATATTCCGACAAGGAACCGAGACAATATAGCACTCGTTTGCCTTCCAGAAGAAAATCAGAGAAACTTAACTATTCCTGGACGATGTATCGTCACTGGATGGGGTAGACCAAATGAACGTAAGATTAAAGTGCATTATAAATTTTAAACTTGCAACCCAGTGTAATAATCCCGAAATGTAATGTCAACTAGAATCCGAGCATTCCGTCCGTATGAAGGAAATTATTGTTCCGGTTTGGGACACTGATCAATGCGAAAGGAAATTAAGAAGAAATTTTGGACCGTCTTACGTACTTCCAGACTCATCAATGTGTGCCGGAGATGAGGGAAGAGACGCTTGTGATGTAATTATGTTCAGTTTTTTCAATTACGCAAGAATTTGGAAATTCTAACGATGCCTTGCAATGTTGCAATAATGAGGCATCACTTAGACCTTAATAATTACAATTAATTGTGTATTTCTTACTGATTAATTAAAGGGTGACGGAGGAGGACCATTAGTATGTTTTGCACATGGAAGATGGGTCCAACATGGAATCGTTTCATTTGGCGTCGGATGCGGGCGTCCGGAATTACCTGGTAAGATAAAACTCTGAATACAAATAATAGTACCCCAAATAGATAAAGAAATATTTAAATATTTAATTGTTTAAAGGTGTTTATACAAGAGTATCCTCATTTGTGAACTGGATAAAAGCTGAGACGTCTCGTTAATGGCAATTATTGTTAATCGGGATATCTTCTTTAACAATGGCCCTCTTGCTGCTCAATTTTGGTACAAATGAACACACATGTAGTGATGAAAATAAAAATATTCTACCAGACAGACTTGACCATTATTTCTTGGCAATTGTGCCAAACGATTGACCGCGCGCGTTGCTTTGTGCTCCAAATTGTCGACGACAATGTACCTCCTTAATTTTTAAAATGGGCGACAAACTATTTCCCCCTATTAATTAAATATCTAATAATAAAATCTCATGGATGGCCTTCATATTTTCTATGTGGACTGGGATATCAATCCCAGTTATAGTTATTGCATTAACAATTTCTCACCACAATCGCAATCATCAATGTTACGGGGTTCAATCTTCCAGCCCTGCACGGTGGGATTTCAACAACATGGCATGGGTTTTGTTTCTGAGGTTAATTATAATTGGTGCTATCTATTTACCTCCTTCCATGAGATATAAGCTCTAAACTTGAATTCTCATTGCGATTGCGACGGATGTCGAGTAATGTGCGTATTTTTTTTATCATTACTACCAGGATCGGTTTCCTGAGGCAGCATTCAATGACAATAATAATAAATCTTAGAGCCGGATAATAAACGAGAAACCAGAGACGCATTTGTCCAGAAACTTTGCTCATTGTGTGCAAATATTACATAGCTCACCCTTCAAGGAAATTGCGTATCAATGTGAAACCCCTTCCTCATTTAAATGCGTAGTTTTTGGTTCTCCGTGAGCCGTAACCCGATTTCCCAGTCCAAGACGTGAAGACGTCCGCCTGTATACTGTGATTACTGTGCGGACTGTGCCTCCCTCAACGACAACAACAATGCAATAATGACAACTACACAAAAAAAAAGTATTGCGTTGAGTTGTCAATTATTGTCGTCTTAATGAATCATACGGTTTAAGGTTTAGGATTACTACGCGCTACGGTTAATAATACAAATCTGCGCGTAAAATGATGAAGACTTGATGATTTATATTTTATTAACATGTGAATTTGACTCCTACACTTGGAGCACCTGTACAACTTCTGAGGAATTAGGTTTCAATTTCAAAATATAGGGAAAAATAGTCGACCATGTTATTTGACCACGACCGTAAGCCCATAAGGTTGGAGAATCGGACTAACTTGTTCTTTCCTACTCGTGAATAAGCATATTGTTGTTAACTTCGATCGAAAAGATGAAAATTGTGACATAATTGCATGACCATTATTCGTAGCAAATAGTAGGATTCAAGAAGGAAAATTTTTACATGTTTTTCTGGACCTGAATTAAATTGAATAAGAAATTCTTGCCTATTAAATCCAAGAGATCTATTTTCTAATTGGGCAGTTTAGTTTCATCTGTTTTACTTCAAATGGGTAACTGATGACTTGATACGAACCATGCATTCAAAAGGATTACGAAACCATTACAATTGGTTTGAGTAATTTTTAAGCTTAAATGAGAATTTGAGAAATGAAATTAATGTGAGAAATCATTTTACCACCATTACCATTTTATGTATTATCGTCCAATTCATGTTCAATTCAAAAAGAGTTGTTTAGTTTGAACTACAGTGTCACCATGTAACTAAAGGCTTCAATGACTAAATCGGTTTACTAAAAAGAAACATGGAGAGGCAGGAGCGCGGCGCAGCGCAGCGAAGGAACCATTACGTAATCTCACAAAAGTTTTTAAAAAATAAGTTCATTTCGGTCTATATAGAACCTCGACAAGATTTCTCCATTTTTCTGGGGTGGGGGGTAGAAATTACAAAATTCATGGAAAACTTTTCGTAATGTTTCATTTAGTGTGTTTTCTTCGAGACACTTATTGTAAAATGTTCAATAAGTCAGTTAATTGAAAATCCGAATAGGGTACGTGTACCGGGTGTATGCGAATTCTGTGGCTCAAATATGTCCTGGGGAATAAGTACTCGTATTTATATCCGGTTCACCAAGTAGAACAGGAATTCCTTCAATTCGTAATTTATTCAAAAAATAAGAGATAACTTTGTCAAAGCTACTTTCCTGAAAAAAGTGTGCATTCTTCCATGCATTCTGTCCGTAGTCCGTACAGTACAAAGTTACAAATCCAAAACGATATGTACTGCACAAAAATGTTTAAACGCAAAAGGGCTAATAACTAATTCAACAAATAAGATGACTATTTTCAAAAATGCCACAATATTTCATAAACGTGAATAAGATTTCGAAAATTTTCCACAATCGCAATCTTTACAAACCATGAAAGACGAAAGTGAATGGAAAAACGCAAAGGCAAGGCAAAATGTAATGTAATAAAACATCTGCCTCTTCCGCTCGCTCCCCTACAAGAAAAATTCCATGCTCTCCAATGTTATCCCCGTCCAAAGTGCTATGCCCATTTAACAACGCAATTTCAAATTATTTAAAAAATATTCAAAATCCATCAAATCTGACCTGCCCACTAAATTCTCCACATTATTCTTGACTCATCGACATATTTTTCATCCCAAAATTCATTTCCAATTAATTACAATAAATTATCAAAATTTAGCCCGCTTCGAAGGGGAACTCTGATATGTCCGTCGAGGGGTCTGTGTCTCATTTAATTTCTCAATCAATTTCCAACCAATTCTAAATCCAAAATAAGTTCCAGACAGCCCAGAGTGTGTAGTTTAACCTACATAATTTTTAATTTTCAAAAATTAAAATTTTGGGTCAATATTTCAAAAATTCTTCACATATTCGTTGAGGAAATGTTGGGTTGTGACCACGTTTCCATTTATAGCGTTGGATCGGCTGAGTATAATTTTTTGGGGAAAAGTGCGTTGGAAAGCTGAGAATTAGGGCTACAAAATAGAGTCAAAAATTTTGATTCTTGTTTAAAAATGTTTTTGAAAATTTAGTTCTTTTGAAATTTTAAAAGCACATGAAGAGAGAGAAATTGGTTGAGTTTGAGTTGAGTCGGTGGGAAAAATTTGTAGCTTTCGCTCTCGTCCGCTCCCTTTTATAAAAGCTTAGGGGGAAAATGAACTGACCTCAATTCAGTTTTTGAGTCTGTGAGTTTTAGACGTTCAACTTTTGTCAACAGGAAACAACTTTCCAGCGCCAAAAAAACTTCATCAACTGTCAATTTTTTGAAAGGTGAGTGAAATTTTTCAAAATTATTATTTCAGTGGAAAAAAACAAGCTTATTTTAAAGGAAATTCGATTTTTGAGTGAGAAACTGGGATTGAGAAGGCAAAGACATTCTAAGTTTATTTAAATTAAGGCATTTTCCCTTCCTGTCGAAATGAGGCAGCTACCTACCGAGCTACCCCTCCCTTCTCTCTCTCCCCCCCCGCGACGTCATGTATAACGTTATATGCAAATATTTTATAGTTTTCTTATCTCTTGGGCTTAGACGATAAAAGTCAAATCGGTTTCGTTTATCGCATGTCGTGTTCCTAAACGTACTAGTAGAAAAGTAGCATTTTATCAACTCCAGTCACCAGTGTAAATTCTAAATAACGTTATATTTTCGTTTGGTAAAATTACAGAAAACAAGAAAGAAAATGGCTACAATCGCTCCAGTGGCTCCGGCCCTCGCTCCAGCTGCATCTGCAGCTACGACTCCGGCTAAGAAGGTGGTCAAGCCAAAGGCCCCGCGTGCCAAGAAAGATCCAAAGGCAAAACCAAGTCATCCAGCTTGGGCCAGTATGATGACGGACGCCGTGAAGTCTTTGAATGAGAAAGGTGGTTCTTCAGTCCCTGCTGTGAAGAAATACATTCTTGCAAACTTCAAGGTTGATTCTGACAAGATCACTCCTCATTTGCGCCGTGGACTTAAAGTTGCTTTGACATCCGGCAAGTTGATTCAAGTCAAGGGCAAGGGTCTGTCTGGATCATTCAAGTTGGGAGGAGGAACCAAGGCTAAAGCCGCCAAGTCTCCAGCCAAAGCCGGGGCAAAGAAAACCATCAAGGTGAGAGTCCATTAATATTTACAATTTAATATTAATCGGGTCATAGGTCAGGTCATAGCAAGACAACTAATTCCCAAACATTATTCTATATTTGTACAATTTTTAAAGTATTCGGAGTCGGACTGGACTCACGGATTTTGTTTGTTTAATTTTCTAACACATCACTTTCCAAAGGAGATATTTTGATTTGATTTCTTGTTTCTATTTCTGCAATGTTATTTTAATTTCCACATTTCCCTTGTACTTCCACGTAATGCTTTTTACTAAGCATTTACTGGTAGTAGTTTTTTTCTCAATCCTACTTCCTTCGAATTTAGTCTTTTTTACTGTTTTCTCCGACATATTCTCAGACATTTCATTTACTTTTCTGTATATTTACAGATTAAGAAGCCATCCAGCCCGGCCAAGAAGGGAGCCAAGAAACCAAAATCACCCGCTAAGGCCAAGAAAGCAGCTCCTAAGAAGGCAGTAAAGGTAGCTGTCGCAGCAGCAGTGACAACGGCAGCTCCCGCCGCCAAGCCCGCCGCAGCACCTGCGACTCCAAAGGCGAAAAAAGCAAAGGCTCCAGCAAAACCAAAATCTGCAAAGAAACCAGCCGCCAAGAAAATCATCAAGGGAAAATCAGCCGAGTCTCCAAAGAGTCGTAAGGCACCAAAATCCAAGACCATCAAAAAGGTGGTGAAGGCACCCAAATAAATCAACTCACCTTCCATCATCAAAAATACAACCCTGTTCTTTACTCATGTACAGAATACAGAAAAGAAAGACACAAAAAAAAGAGCAAATAATTATTAACTACTACTTAAATAGGGACGAAGGATCTCAAACTCCAAATAATCTCACTAAAAAATCTTCATCTTCTTACAGAGTTATATCAAAGTTATATAAACACGTTGAATGGTTGAATGTTATTCATGAGATACCTTCGGCTTAAGATTATAAGGAACCACCAAGTGTACAACCTAATTCTAGTTCCTCTTTCAAAAAAAAGTATTCATTTCAAAAAAAAATATATTACATTTCCATTTATGTAAAAAAACATTACATGTATTACCTACACTACACTATTACCATACCACTACTACTAGTAAGAGTAAAATATATTAGTTAGAATTTTCTGTACAATGGGTAGAAAGTTTGAAAGAAATGATGCGATAGAATTTTACCAACATGTAACGGGAAACGGATTATCCCGTTCAATTTCGATGATTCGCTCATAATTACATGACAAACCTATATTTAATGAATTATATGCAATAAATCTGTATTTATTTTACGTCAAAATTTATCTTGTGTATACCAATATTATTTCGGCACAGACCAATGGAGTGGTTCACAAGGAGTTTTAATGAGACCTCGTATTTAGAAGTACAGCCTTTGTACTCGTAGTTTTTGAGATTAAATTTTTCCATTTTAACGATTTTTTTCCGAACAGCAAATCAGGAACTCGCCGTACCGTACCTACACAATTACCTTCTCACCTTAAGGCATTTATCTGAAAAGTGTAGAAATTGAACTAACAAAACATTCGATTTGCAGTTTTGGACAAAGACGGCAGACGGGTGCAACAAATTGATTCAGCTTGTAAAAATCCCTACCCTAACTACTCTTGGAGTTGGAATACCATCCAAACTGAACTTTTAGTAGTCCTTTCGAAACAGATTTTCTACAAGAACGAAAATAACATCCAAGGAAAAAACCGCATTCAACTTTCCTAAAGCTTCCGATCGGTAGTCGGTACTCGGTTGAGTTGGTTGTGCAGAAATTAATATAAGCAAATTAAGTAAAGTAGACAAAACAACGGAAGTAAATTTTTAATTATGCAACCACGCGCACGCGTTTAATTCACTCATATGAACAGTCTTATAGTACAAAATAATGTTAATTGTTAAGGTTACAGTTAAGTCAAGTTCTGGAAGTTGGAGAGAATCGTCTAATAGAAACGAAAGATAAAGAGAAAGACCCCCACAAGGGGCAATCAACACGGACCTGTATAACTCTGTAATTGCTTGAGAATAGAATTTAATCTGGACTGGTCTTCTGGAGTAAACTCAAACTCTTGACCCTTCATTCTTTCCACAAGTTTCTCTATCAAATCTAAATATCTTCCTGGATTTTTCTTACCACTTGTACCATTTTCAATGGCAGCAGAGGTTTTCGGAGCCGATTTGGGTGCACTGTTTCGAATGTTTGCTGTAGTCTGCTGAACTAAAGGCAAAGGCCAAGGCTCACTCCCAAAATCTGGTGAAGTCTTCTGAATCGGACGTTCAAACCGACTATTTGTTCGATTCTTCGGAACCGGAAGTTCACGCTGAATATTTGCTGAAGCCTTCGGAATCGGAAGTTCACTCCTAACATTTGTTGTTGCCTTCCGAATCGTAGATTGGGACTTAACATTGACGGGTAATTTCGTTTCAATTCTTGGTTTCGCCGCATTGTTCAACTCATTTTCGATCAACCCAGTTAATTCACTAACCATGCATTCTGACTCAACTTCAACTCTGCCTTGAAATGCATCAACGCTGCGTAGCCCGAAAAGTTTTACAGAAGCAGGGATATTCCTTCCCGCTTGAGAACAACGCTGAATTAATTGAATGCAAATGTCAACGGTAATGTTCCACATTGGATTTTTCTTCCAAGATATTCTTTGTAGTCCAAAAAGAATGACAGACGTTGATAAGATATGATGAGGGGTTACGGAATCTTCAAGAAATCGTTGATGAACGGTTTGAATTACCTGTTAAAGTAAAACTCGATGATTATTTTCAATATTTTCAATATTTGACTTCTATCTAACTTGGGGCAGAAAAACCAATACAATTTTTTGGCCATACCCATCAAAATGGTGTAACGCTTAAATTATTTTTACAGACCATGAAACAGTGATCATGCAATTTATTACTAGAGCGAAAACATTCCGAATGCCCTTACTGTATTAATTGTTTCGTCGTCCAGTAACGGGAATACTTGCATCATATTTACACAAATTGGAAGAAGAACATCACCAAGTGTGGGTGTCCAGTTTTCTCTTAACCGATTCCAAAATAATTTGAGGAATTCACAATCATCTTGCACTACATCATCCCTTTCCTCCCAGTTTAATCTGGTGAATCTGGAAATCTGTAGAGGAACAATATTAATTTTTGGTTTAAATTAAGATTTACCACATTGACATTTGACATTATTAATATCCAAACTAAACTAATGAATTCTAACTTACCAAATCTAAATCCACCAATGTAGGAATTTCTCTTTTCTTCAGCAAAGAATACCTTAGGACGGATGGGTAAATGAAATATTTAATTTGAGGTGGCATGTCGTGTTTTGAAAACATTGTCAAATATTCTTCAATAATTTCTTCCGGTGCGATGCTAGAAATAGAAATATTTGGCAACATAAATAAACTGCAACTGCATCAATGCATTCATGGATTTTTGATAATTATTATTACAATCATCGTACCGATTTTCTCAATTATTTTCTGAACGACCTAATTTTTTCAACTATAAAAATATCACTCCACACTCACCTACTGATGAACCCATAAATATTTGCGAGGAATTCAATCGTGACCAAGCAACTATTTTTGGGCCATTCAAAAATTACAAGTTGAAGTAAAATTTCTTGAAATTGATTGAATTCAAGTTCATCCATTCCTTCAATATTTTCACAAAAAGATGTTAGAAAGTTGTCACTGATCAATTCTGGTCGAAGAGCTCCATCACTGAAGAAAGACGTAAAATCCTTGAGGGCAAATGCACCAGCACCACCACCTCCGGCAATGTCCGAATTCTTCAGTGCCAAGGTTGGGGAATTCGATTCCATATCTATCTTTGTGTCAGTCATGTCATCTAATGGATGACCTATGACCTCAAATTCTGGAGATTATGGAGAAGTTGTTCAAAAAAAATAACTGATCACGAAATTGAAATTCAAGAGAGAAAACAAAAGAAGATTTTCTTCGTCGCACGAAAATAAAGTGTCAAAAAATATTTCGAGTCCCGCCCGCGCCATAAGTCTAAAAATTGTTAGTTCAGAATTGGGACAGTTTGAGAAATTGCTATCAAGCGCAATTTTATGTTTTCAACTCATTAAGTTGTCTTGTTCAGGAGGTCAAAACGGCGACAAGAGGTCAAGGGTTACAATATATCCAAAAACCAGTCAAATCTGAGACCCTGTCAAACCACAGAGACCACATATAACATGAGAACCTACTGGTCTCCATTCAAATTACAAATATAAATACAAATTACATATTTACAGTCAAATTACAGATGAGATATAATTGTGATCGCCACAGGATTTGAGATATAAATTACACCTACGATTGTACGATACGTAATTGTAACTGTATTTTCGTAATTATAGCAATGTAATTAACCCGTCTTTGCCGAAAATTCAGGCTAAACAATGACCGATCTAACCAGCTTATCTCATGCGTTCACAATTTCAATAATGTAAAATTCCATCAATATAATTTCTTTGAGATATTCGACGTTGACATCGACTATATGCATGTAGCGACCAAGAGAAAGCCACAAGCCACAATCGAGTTTGGTTCTAATGATACAAATATTTCAACTTCAATACAAATATATTTTTGCACATATACCTCTGACTGTTGACAATGCAGCTGCAGATAACCGCACACAAGGAGAATTTACTAATACAAACAGGCATATACGCTCCTTGACCGCACATACTTTAGATCTGGAAATTTAGTGACTTGATTATTTTTTTGATGTCACTACTACTCTGAATACTAACTAGAATCATTATTGACGCTTTAAATTTTATCAGCTTATCTGCTGTGTATCAAAATTTCACCTGTTTAATGAATTGCAGCCACCTCGCACTATCGCATATCGGCTTGCGCGTGTAATTAATCAAAACTTTCCGACTACTTGAAAATACAAAAATATTTGTACTTGCGTCACGACATTTTAGCAGACAGCATTTCAGCATTTTAGCAGACAAACCTACGTCACTGAATATACAGATGTAGATGACTAGGGAAGACGGTTATTTTTGGACAACCCTGTAGTGTCAAAATCCGCTACAGACATTACACCGAAAAATGTTCCCACAGTTCACAGTCTTCTTTATGATGATGTTCGCAGACGAAAACTCTCAGCTACATTGAAATCTCAACTAACATCTATCCTGAGATTACCGATGATCGTTTCCGTTCTGTCGACATTTCCCAACACGAAATAATACATTCAATCATTATCACAAATTAAAACTTCATTTTTATTTAATTTCTCAGTATTTGACAAATTCAGTGTTGATTTCAGAAACAGGACTGCGATATCATAGAGTTCATCTAGTCAAATCGGTTTGGAATTTGAGTTGTAGTAGTTAAAGGTGTCTGTCCAATCTGGTGGTGGTTGTAGATCGACTGCTTCAGAGTAAGACGGGGGTGCCTGTGACAGGTCAACAGTAACTGGGTCTTGACCCCGCACCGGATTTGCTGGAGGGGCACTTGGGCCGCTATTTGAGTAATTTTCAGGCAGAACACTAACAACTGAATGACGTTCCCCCATTCTTCCGTGTCCAGAAGGCACAACTGCTACTGTTACAATTAAAATATGAACAAATTGATTACAAATAAAATACAAATGTCAAGTTTCGAGAATTCCGTATTTAGTGTATCCATATATGTAAGAGAATTATAGAATGCAGAGGTCATAGTGCATGTCTACAAAACAGTCCTACGGCTTCCTCATGTCAACTACGCATTTTGTATCCTTATAGACAGGATTCCAACAGTTTAGTTTCGGAAAAGTAGAAAGAGTGTAATTTTTACGCAGTGTTTATTCACTAACCTCTATCAGCAAGAAGATTCCTGTGTCTACTACGCGCTTTAATTTGAATGAAACAGATACAAATTCCAAGAAGAATAGATAACGGCGCAGCTAACACGATCGCGAATATCATAGCCGTGTCTGTCCCAGTGTGTGCTCTGAATTCAAAAGAAACCAAATTATAATAATAATAAATGTTTTTATTGTGGAATCTAGGTCGAACTTACTTGCAGTCACACTCAGTCTTAGCTTCCAAGCATCTGCCGACTTCGTTAGAAGGTACATCGCCGCAAAATCTACCGAAAAGGGTCAAAGTTAAAAGATAATTGCGTAGAATACGTGTATGTCAATTAGTTTTATATGCTTACATATTGCAGTATTTCTCGCAGTCCCGAAACTGTTGAGCACTCACATTTGTAGCAATAATGCCAATGCCAACCAATGTGAGGATCGTCAATCTTACACCAATTAGTGTACCCATTCCGGTAGAGAATTTTCGAGATCGATATTAGCTCGTCCGAATAAATTATGAAAGTCTACACAGATTCTGTTTCAAATTCAATTCAACAATGCTAATGTATACTAAAACTCTCTGAGTCTTAGGTGTCAAAAATTAGTCCTTTTACTTCAATAACCAAATTGTAATTGTCAGCCAACTGAGAGAATTCTAGTTACATATATGCGTAGTCTTCACCTTTTCGATCATCAGTGATATCTTTAATCAATTCGGTCACTTCCAGATAAGGAATTAAAACTGTTGACAGTATAGATAAGGCTGATTTTATTTGTACGTGCTCTGATATGGTCTGTCATCGAACTCTAATTATTTTGATAGAATTTCTCTTCTCAAACAATCGAATTTTGTGAAAACCCAACACTTTCACCTAGTGGGATCGGGTATGACTGGACTTTGACGTTTGACCATCACTGAAGTGGTAATTCTATTTACAACTGCACAAAACACCTGTCAAATACACATCCAGGGTGGACCGAAAGCAGCCGTCTCTTTTGTATGCTGTTACTTTTGGGCGACCCTGTACGTAGTATATTTGGAATTTCCAAGTGTTTTGTGGTATTTTCGAGTACAGGGTGACTCATCGGTCATCACGACCCACACATAAATTCTTGACTTTATTAGCTTGAAACTATTCTACTGACGATGACGATAATCTAACACTGCTTGTTACGCTATTTTGTCTAAAATTATACTCCAATCAGGTGATCATCAGTATCCAAATATTATTAGATATTTTAATATAGTCTATTTTTAATTACTCTTCAAATTCGCTAAACATTATATACGTCAATTGCACGCGCGTGTATCCCTTGAATTGCTAACAAATTGTAATATTTGTGATTACGTAGTCAGGATAGGCGAACTTATGACAATTGAAATGAGATGTCTACTACTATATTTTGTGTGCAAGAATTTGTAAATATACTCTCCTATCGTACGTTTCGTCATATTTTCCTAAAAGATGACATACGAAAACTATTGCTGGAAAAAAATACATTTTTTATTCATCTCACACTTTGTAATAGACCAAACACATTTATGAAAAAAATACGGCCAGTAGGATGAAGATTGTACTTGTACTGTCAATTTGGTTTGTTGGAATTTGAAGTGCAGTAGTGGTAGGCGTTCTCCGTCAGGGTATCGGGTGGTTGTTCTTGACTACTTCCGAGTAAGATGGTGGAAGGTCAATAGTGACAACGCCTTCGTCCTGAATTAATACTGGAGGCTCATGTGATGATGAAAAATGAGGCAGGACACGGATAACTGGACGATCTCTTTGACCATTATTACTTGACCCTGAAACAATAAGAAATGTGCGGTGCGATGATGATGAAGTTTTTTACAGGTTATTTTATGCTTGACTAAACGAACCTTGGCCTTCGGAGGAACGAAGTGTCCCTTTTCTCTCGTGGGAATATCGTATACAACCAAAACACCAACAAAAACAAATTCCTCCTATAAAAAGACACGCGATGACAATCACAATGGTCAGTACGTCTTCTTGTCCCTTTCTGAAAGTAAAAAAACAATGGATATAGAAATCGTCTCGGATTTGCCCTCTGAACCTTGAACCTTTAGTCTACTGTATTCTGCAGCAGAGCTTACCCACAATCGCACTGGACATTCGCCTCCAAGCAACGTATGTATTCTTCTGTATATCCGGATTTATTAAAATACCTCCTGCAATCTCTACAATAATAATTCATAATTAAATTTTTGCATTCCGATAAGCGCCATAAAAACCATAACGTACTTGTTGCAATATTCGCCGCAATTCAAAGGGTACATCTGACAATTCACACTTGTGGTTGTGGTAATAAGTGCAAACAGTATGGTCAATGCTACACCAATTTTCGGAGCCATTCCACTTGTGAATGTTGATATTGATATTTATGTAAAATTGTATTAAAATTTTGCTTTAAGTTTTGCACAAGGTGTTCTGTTCTCGAATTTAATTTACTGTCCCACGAATTCCAGTGGTCCCAGTAGTCCCAGTCGAGAAAAAATGTATACTGCATAGTTGCATCTGAGTTCTCAAATATATAATTATCGGCTTTTGTAGCGAATTGGTAGCATAATCATTAAGTATCATCATTCTTGTGGATGATCAGAACATTTTGAATTATTCAAGTTCGTAACTGACGGCAGTTGCAAAACTAGTGGTGTAAGCACAAAGGAGCAAAAGTCCACTTAGGTACGATGATATAATTTGTTTTTTTTCTCGTGTGACTGCTGATTTCATGGGCCTTAATACCTTGGATGAAATCATTAAATATTATGGTAATTCACTATACCTGAGGGTACACTCGAGTTGTATACATTTATTTTTGTAACTATGATGTTATCATCACTGACAAAATGGACTTTGTTAGCTTATCAGTGCTTTCTGAGTTTGTTTTATATCATTATAATCCCAACATTCACCTTCTTTCCATGCGTGTAATTACTCATAGTTTATTTTGAACCATTTGTGTTAAGCTGCACCAGGGATCAATATTACCCTCAGCAGTCATACTCTTGATGACAAGTTTACAAGATTGCTGAACTTGACTTTTAAACTACGGCTAATTCTTAGGATGGGTCAACCTGTTGGTGAAATGATGTAAAGTTGAATAGAATGCTTTGAAAATGAATTGGAAACTGATTATAACAATTACGAAGCATAATTAAAAACTTCAGTAAGTTGAGTTACAACTTTTCTGTGAATTATTCAAGTCCACAAAAATTCTTTCAATCTTGGATATCAAGAAAGTACTAGATTTATGACAACGCTCAAAATTTTATCATTCTGCAACCGAATTCTATAATCATAGTCGTGAAGTCATCATTTGGACAATTGGAGATGCAGTGGACTCTCTATACACCGAACTCGAAAAATGCACCAAAATGTGTCGGATAAAGAGAAAGTTTTATATACAGAAAGTGGAATAACCAAGAAGTGCATGCAGTGGGAGTTATCGCGTTCCTGGCATTCTGGTCGGTATAGAGAGGTGTATGATATAGGGGAGGTTGATATATAGAGATTTCACTGTACTTAATTTCTATTTGCTGAGTCCGAAGCCGGAACTGTCATATAAGGAATCAAAACAACTGATGAGAGCAAGGATTAGTAGGTGCTCGGAGTACGTCAAACTAATTTTATATTACAATCGTACGTTTATTTGGAATTTCTAAGTGTTTTGTGGTATTGTGAAAATTGTAACGCTTTCGACTACACCGCTAACAAGTTCTGATACTTGTATGTAATTACGAAGTCAGCGCCCGCGAACTTATGAGAGATGAAAGGATATGACAAATTTTACTACTATATTTTGTATGCAAAATTAAGTTTTACACTTCGCTCATCGTATGTTTCATCATATTTTAACAAGCGAAAACTATTGGAAATTAAAATCACGTTTTTTATTTATCCACACTTTACAAAATACCAAATATGTCTATAAAAATTAAGGCCAGAAGGATGAAGATTTTCTATTCAGTCAAATTTGTTTGCTAGAATTTGATATGGAGTAGTAGCTAAAGTTTTCTATCAACTCTGGTGGTTTTACTTGAAGTACTTCTGAGTAAGATGGCGGAGGAAGGTCAATAGTGACAACACCTCGGTCATTAATTAATACTGGAAGGTCAACAGGTGATGAAAAATGATGCGGCAGGATACTGATAACTGGGCGATGTCTTTGACCATTATCACTTGACTCTGGAACAATGAAAAAAACAGTGTAATGATGACACGTTTCTTACAGGTATATATTAACTAAACGAACTTTCACCTTCGGAGGAACGAAGTTTCACTTTTCTATCGTGAGAATATTGCCCACAACCAACACACCAACAAAAACAAATTCCTCCTATAAAAAGACATGCGATTACAATCACAATGGTCAGTGCTTCTTGTTGTCTGTTTCTGAAAGTGAAGAAACAATGGATATAGAAATCGTTGTCTGATTGGTCCTCTTCACATCCCACCCCTGAACAATTATAGTCTACTGTATTCTGTAGCAGAGCTTACCCGCAATCGCACTGGACATTAGCTTCCAAGCAGCGTATGTAGTCTTCGGCATGTCGGGATTTATTCAAATACCTCGTACAATCTCTACAAAAATAATTCATAGTTAAATTTTTGGATTCTGCTTAGCATCATAGCTATTTAAAAAACACTGTTTACTTACTGGTCGCAATATTTGTCGCAATCCGGGGGGTATATCTGACAACTCACAATTGTGGCTGTTGTAATCAGTGCAAACAGTATGGCCAATAATACGCCAGTTTCTAGAGGCATTCCACTTGTGAATTTTGGTATTGATATTTCCGAAAAAAATTTAGAATTTTGCTTTAAATTCTGCACAAACTGTTCTGTTCTCTCAATCTCAGTCCAGAAAATTTTATACTAAATAGTTGCAACGCAACCCAGCTCTCAAAAATATAATTGCCGGCCTTTTGAGTGAATTCGTAATTATAATAGTCATTAATTATCATCATTCTTGTGGCTGATGGGTTTACTTCTACTCAAGTTCGTGACTGACGGATGCAAAACTAGAATAAATAACTGCTGTGAGCAATGATAAATAGGTGAAAGTAATCGCTTATGATCTAATTTGATTCTATTGGCGTGTGCTGGTCACTCTGGACTCGTGTGTAGTGAATGTCATCCTCAGTTTAATATTCTGATAATGGGCTTTAGGACCTTGTCATTTCAAATAATAGAACTTGGTCACAAATTACAATACCTGAGTGTGCACTCCAGTTCTACAAGTTTATTTTTGTGACTATGATGTTTTAATCGAGTATTTTTAGGAAAGTTATCACTGCGCATTGAACTTTATTAGCTTATCAGTGCATTTATTATAGAATTTATCTGCTTATCTCCAGTTTTATATAATTAGAATACTAAAATTGGTCCTTCTGTCCAGAGCAGGCACGGACAGTTTAGTTTGAACCAAAGAGTTTGTACGAACATTTGATTAATATAATCAAATGTTAAATAATTGGCAAATGATTAATAAGTATACGCTCTTTGGTTTGAACTGCTTTTTTAAACTGCACCAGTGAGGAATCAACATTTCGCTCAGCGCTCGTATCCTTGCTAACAAGTTTACTAGATTGCAGAGTGTGACTTGTAAACTTCGGTTAATTCTTCGGAAGGATAAATTTAACGTAAGGTTGAGGAGAATGCTCTGAATATGGAAAGAAAATGAATTCTAATAATCCTCAATAAATGATCGATTAATCGAACGGGTGTTTATTTGTTCCGGCAGGGTCAAATGCAACAGACTTTCACTGCTTTCTCCATCGGCGTAATGGTGAAAGCCAGTGAAAGTTGTTTATTCCAGCCCGTGCGACTATTGAATCCCAAGCTATTATTAGTCGGTCATTTACGGTACACAAATGAATGAATTTCAGTGTAAACTTTTGAGATTGATGTCTCCAACTACAGTAAGTGGTTACCAACCATTCTATTCATTACCAAAAGTCCACGGAAATACGAATCCAATTTAAGGTGTAGAAAATTGCTAATTTTTTCGCAACTATCAAAATTTTATCGTTGAGCAACATAACGAATTCTGTAGTAGTCGTAGTCAATCATTTTTAGTAATCATTTTATCATTTTTTGGACCGTTGGGATATATTTTTATTAGCCTAACCCGAACTGTCAGAAAAAGAACCAAAACAACTACCTGTCTGTCTGTAAAATCAATAATCTTAGCCACTCAAAAATATAATATAAAATTTCCGGACGATTAATGACACGCTTACGCGGCCAGTGACTCGCGATCACTTCAGCCAACCGATAGAATGGGGTCCAAAATTAACCCTGGAGAGAAAATGGAATTTTTTAGGTTGACATATCGCCCCGGGTTGGAATTTATTACCGGTAATATATTCTTCAACTTTGAGGATGTATTTGTATGATGGCCTCCTCGGAAGGTTCAAAATAACACAGGTATCGCCGTTCGTATCTGAAGTAAAGTTACGTTGACTCCATCCAGATAATATGAAATGAAGATCAACCATTGCATGGATAGAAATTAAGATTGTGTATTTGTTTAATCTTCCCAGTGTGTAATAAATTGTCTGTGAATTTTGGGTATCATGTAAGGAGAGGATTGGGGAATCTGATGGATACACATGCTAGTCGAAGTATTTGTCGCAATCCGTATATCTGACCATTCACAACTGTGCAATAAATGCAGACAGCGCAATATTAATTTACATTTATGGAACCATATTGAGGAAAACCAAATTTTTTTAACATCTGACAATTCAGGTCGCTGAGGGTAGGAATTCGAAGTGAAAAGGCTTTAACACGGATTTACCAAAAAAGTAAAAATTGGATTTATTAGACAATATTAAAATTATAAATCATCTGCTTAAATCTGTGGCAGATCATGGCACTTTTCAAAAATATCTGGCAGGAAT
>JAQGCB010000624.1:0-19980 GCA_034698835.1 Protaphorura tricampata
TCGGGATTTTACTGTCTCGATTGATTTTTTCTGCACGCACCCACTCTAATTCGCCAATGTTAATATGTATTACCCACTCGCACTTATTTGAACGGATGTGTGTCGTACTTTGGAATCATGCCGGAAACCACAATTTCCTATTTTGTATTATTCATTTCTAAATACAATTCATTATTTGATATCAAATACGATAGATAGCTCGTTTTAGAATGAAATAAATTATTCTGACGACTACTGCCGGCACCCGTTTCGTGTTCTGGATTTTTAACAAGGAAACTAACAACAGGGTGTTCGAGGAACACCCAAACCACTTCAAATCTGACTTTAATAGTAGACCTCGACTTGCAAAAAAAAAATACTAACATGAGACGGCAGCTCTAAATCAATCAACGCCTCGTTTCTGTTTAGCTTTTAAGCAGTGTGTGCCTTGTCACACTCGGATTTATTTATCTTTTCGGGAAAATTGTACAGATAAATTTTATACACACATGACGGACGATACGACCTCACATACATATACAGGATGTTAGGTCCCCCCTCATGTAATGTGTCAAATTTGGCTGGTTAGCAAATAGTAAATAAAATAGCAATACGTAAACGTAAACGTAAAGTGTAAAGTGCCAAGACTGAAATTGCGATAATAACCTTGCAAATTATGTAGATATACATAGTACAGTACAGTATGATAAATAGTTGTGTCACAGGAATATTAAGTTTAATAAAATAATGGCTCAATTTCTACAAGGTGGTTCAGAATGTTTTTGACTTTTCTGGTAGTTGTGGTACTTTGCAAATCTGCATTCCAAACGGATTGAATTCCTTGAGTTATGGATTGGACAGGCAATTCTTGCTATTTCTGGCGTGGAATTGTGATTTCCAGATTCTTTTGTATTACCCAGATATGCACAGACGGCTAATATTTTTTCCCTAGGCATAATAAAATTTTCCCCAATTTGACTAGCTGTCGGTGACATTATTTATATCATATACTGACGTGCATTTTGTAGTAGTAAGGACCAAACAACTTTTTTATCGTTCTTGCTAAACTTGATTCTATCGAGTAATTATGCTGTTAAATTTCGTAGAAATCATTGCTGTGCAGACGTAACAAGAGAACACGACCTTTTAACTTGTCACGTCGCAGCAGTGGAATCCGACCGACCACCCGTTTTACATCTTTGCACTATGCACTTCGTACATAAATTATGCGTGCTTACGCATTTAATGTGCATGACGTGTCCGGTGTCTGTCGCAATCCTTGTTTATTAATTAACAACGTGTTTCTTAATTGCATTAGTCAGAGAATTATGACTCATGGGGTAGTACGTAACACAACACGGTAGTTAAAATTTAATTAGTATCTCTGTACTACTGTGTCATTTTTATCTGCGTCATTTCATGGGTGAGTTCTTCCTGCGAAAGGAAAAGTGTTGAAGATGTGCAGAATTTGAGGAAAGTTTCGTCTGACATGAGTGCATGGAATCAGAATGTTTGGAATTTTTGCTTTGAAGCGGTTCTATTTTTAGATTCGGTTTATACAAATTATAGGAGTCATCTTGAAGAGTCTAGCGACAAGGACCGTCTAAGTACGCGGCGTTTTCCATTAAGTCAAGTGTTGAAGCATTATTGTATGACTTTCCTTATACAATTTTTATATGTTTGCATGCATCTGAGTGTTTGACTTGCAAATGTATTTGTTGATGAACCTTACCAGTTTTGGCTACATTCGCGTTTCCCTAAACATGTTACAACTTCTGCACACTCCATTTTTAGTCCAGAAATGTATTCAGAATTAAAATAGTCAGTCCTGAAACTTTGAATTTAAACAGAAACTAACTGAAAAGTCTATCGAGTTGAGTTCGTGCGCTGCACTGGAAGTTATCTCACTCTTCATCTCGCAAAAATGCATAGACTTATCTATCATGAACGAGCAAGTTAATTGTTTGATGAGAGATCAAGTCGTGTCCACCGTTAGACATCTGTAGTCTACCCTCAGTTGGAATGTTTTTCATATAATTATTTTGGAATAAATTCAATTATTAAGAACCCATGTGTGTATTCAGACTACGTGAATTTTAAAAGGTAATAATTCCATAGTTCATTATGGGGAACCGGCTATGGTGACTTAGTCGTGTAAGTTTTAACAATCCTTTCAGTGTTTAGTACTTATGAATCTTGGTCGTGAGGGATTAAAACATAATTGGCAAAAATATTGAAAAAATCCTAGGTTTTTTACGACGTATTCCGTAAATGTACTCAAAATTTTTATTACAATGTCTTATTGTTAATTTTTTTGGCCCCATTGTGTTTCAGCCTTGATAGTCAACATTTCCACCTAATTAGACACATGGAAACTCCCGTACACTCGTAATGTTGTCATGGACGGCGTAACTGAATGAATATTGGGTTAATAGTGAGTTCATGGAATAATTTCATTGTCCCTGAGTATCTTAACGATCTATTTGTCTAATTTGCATATCATCTGTCACACCTTGAATGGGACTGATGACACTGTCATTCGCAATCAGTAATCAACACTATTGATGAGTATTTACTCATATCCGCTTCGAAAGATTTCCGAATAATTAATTGTGCAATAAATGTATAGGGTGGGTCATAATCTTTGCCTCAAATACAAAACTGGTATCCACTATACACATTTGTGTAGCATTTTCTAAGTACTGGTTAGTTTAGTCGTCTAAAAGTTCCGCGTTTTCATCATAATACATGCACGGATCAATTACTCACTTGACCACAAATAGAACTTAATCATTAAAAACATTACTGCCCGCGTCACTTTCCTTTGAATCCTTAGAGTAAATTTTTGTGTCATTTGAGATTGAATAATTTCGTGGTGCTTCAAAGGTTGCCAATAATCTAACGTGCATTCATGTCATCACGTCACGTTCTTTGTTACATCATTCAATAGAGCACACAATCAGTCAACCAGGATTTGTTTACATTCGGTTAGCAGTTAAAGTTCAAACCATAAAAAAGCACCCGTCATACTATACCCTTGAATGACAAAATGTTTATGAATGAACTGCCATTGTTAACGAAAATAAGAGTCATCATCTTAACACGATTGTCTTGACCAGTAATATGTTTGCGCATCTTACGAGTACAATTAAGTCCACGATTGATTGATTTTAACTATTGACTGACCTCTATAATTTGATTGCGACTAAATGCACGATTTGGACAAGTAAAATTAATTTACAAATGACAATATCATTTAGAAAAAAACTACTCTCATATGTTTGTGTGTCTTATAAAAGGATGACACACTGATGATCAACAATGGCGTGTTCTCTCGAACACTCACTACCTACCGAAGGGTATTTTCAATGTAAAAGTAGTAAATGTTTACATTGTCAATTCCATTTTCGTCATTGTCCCTATTTATTTCATTTCAACCACATCCTCCTAAGCGCGTACATAAATATGTTGTACCTAGCGTACCAAGTAGAAATTGGACATTTCCTTGTAAGTCATAAATCCATCTATGAAACTTGTATTTGCAATTATGTGTATACATATCCTGTGCAATACAAATGAAGAATCAAGAGTTGATTTCTGGGATTTGACATTTTGTTTACAGTAACTGAAAACTGAAACAGAAAATGTGTAGAGTACGTACGTGTCATTTTCATTTTCTGGCAATTATTCTCGTTCTATCTGGTTCATCGTAAATGTATTACGTTTGTCATATAAATTATATTTTATTGCAGTGTCAATGTCACACTAAGCACGCTTTTTAAAAATAAGCTGTAATTAATTGCAGTATTGTAATTACGTATTTTTATTATAATGTACAGGGTGATACTTAAGAATTTACACCCTGTCCTCTTTACCATCAAATTTCGGATCAATGTTTTTCCGAACTAGTAAATGATTTTGAAAGACTCGTCTCGTTAGTCTTAAGAGATGTGAATTCTTCGACGATATGATCTGGACGTTTGCATCGCAAAAGTTGGAGGAGATACACGAATGGAATGATTACCGCTAAATTGTTGTTAGAAAAAATTAAAAAATTAACAATACTTCTGTATTAAATTGTGTAGCTAACTGGTATATAAAGTTAACTCACGTTTCAAAATGGGATACTTTTGTTCCAACTGATACAGAATATCCCATTTGACGACAAAAATAAAAAATATGGCGATGGGGGTAGCAATATTGATCACATCAAAAATGAACCAATACCAAGTAAACTCTCCTCCACTCACAGCCCAAGATATCACTTCAAATACCCAAGAGATTCCCATCACGAAGAAAAGTTTAGCAAAGAGTTCAAATCTGTAATTTAAAAATATTATTATCATTGAATTGCTCCAATTTTGGTGTTCTATAACAGTAACCAGCATTGGTGGACTTGAAATTAAGTTAAAGTTAACGTACGAGTGTTGTTTATTCTTCATGTGTTTCGTAGCCATTTTGGTCGACTCTCTGTATTTGTAGAGTTTGAATGAAGTGTGGACAAAGAGAATGATATTGATGGTCATCAAAATGGCGATAGGAGCGTAGACATAGTAAGCTTGGGAATACGACGCAACGTAACATGAAAAGTCGCCGTATTCTGGTAGGGGTATTTCACTGTCTTCATCGTCTTTGAGTAAAGTGTCCAATGTGAAGGATCCGATGACAACTAATAATGGCACACCCCATCCGACCAAACTGTAAATTATGAATCTTGACATTCCTTTATTCATTGCATTCTTCGGGGCCATCGCTCTAAAAATAAGATGAACATGTGTTTCATATGTTTCAAGATTTTTTTTGGTGAAATATGTGTTTGAATTTTAATTATGAGTACGTCCTAGTGCTACTTTTAGAATGTTAATTAATAAATGTACGAGTACTCTACTACTAATTAAGTGCCTTGAACGAAGTAACCTTCAAGGTTTATGCATGAAGTAGAAGCGGAAAGAAACAAGCACATAATGTCCTCAACTTCTGCTGTTAAAATGAGAATGGCGAAATAATCGCTTACATCTGTTTTAATACTGTGGAATGGACTTCTGCGATTGTGGATAGTCCGCAACTACTCACACATAAACACAATGAACCCATTGTAATTACACATATTGAGTTATTTGCTTTTACTTTTTCTTTTCCTACTCTTTTTTACCTGAATGTACACCATAGATCAAAACTGATCAGAGTCAGCCATAGGAACGTTGATAACAAGAAGAAATGGGCCAGCATTCCTGTAAAAAAAATACAAATTAGTTTCAGTGTTTTTCGAATTGACACTCGCCTTCTTACAATTAGAGACAAATACTCGGATTCATTCAAAAGATTCTAATTTCATTACCTGTTACTTTGCACACGACTGTTTTGAGAAGATCATGACGATACTCGGTCAGCAGGGAAGCCATACCGAGGAATACAAAGAACAGAAACATTGAGACCGATTGGGACATACTGTTAAATCTATGAATGTTCCGATTCTCCCATAATACGATGTAAACAGCGATTGTGGCAAGGAGGAACAGAGAAGAAACGATCATCAGAATTGGGTAGATTTGGAAATATCTTCGGGGCTGAAAAAAATAACATTATCTCATAAAACGATCTTACTACTTAGAACACAAGGTGGAATACCCGTATGCCAAAATTACATAATTATATGATGGGCTTACCGATACCGCGTCGTGCAGTGAGCACGTTTGAATCACAGTTTCTACATCTGTTCCACCAGATATTCCTTCAACACAAAACTCATCATTTGACAAAAATACCCAAGTTCTTGTATGATCACGATAAGTCACCCGCCCGTCCGCCAATATCCGAAATCTGAAGAAGCCAAAAAAATATTATGTAAAGGTCCGGTGATATTTTCACGTTATACTTCTAGGGAAATTTAATTAAGAAACCGCACGGATTGATTTGTATAATCTCCTTGGTTAAATGTGTCAGGGATTTGGTAAGATCTGAAAAACAATTGTTTTTTATTGAATACCTCAAATAATCAAGACGATGATTTGGAGAAGCAGGATTGGCTGTAAAAAGTCGAAACCGTGAGCAGTGGAAATTTGATTGCATGTAATTTGCACGAATCTCAGATTTCAATGACTGCAAGGGGGTTATAAAGAGTTCAGGTGCCCAATTATGTTCTTCTTTCATATTCGTACACATCAAATCTGGGTTGAAAAATTGTCCAGGAATACAACATTTTGGCAGACACATGGTTGTACTGCAGTCTTTCTTGCACAATGTGACTTCAAGTTCAGTATTATTTTTACTGACTCTTTGAAGAGCAACGAGAAAAACACAGAGTTAGAGTAAGAGTAAGCACAAAATCAGCAGATACTTTTGAAAAGTGCATTTTGCAACGAAATATAATTACCCGGAAATGCAGTAATCATTGGTTCTGTAGTACATTTGCTGAAACCCCAAGGTTCCTTCGGACAACAATTTCCAGGCATCATTTTCTCTGACATTTAATTTAATTAGTTGTAACTCTGTGTCTTCGGAGCAGCTGAGGTCTTCAGATTTTTTAAGCCTGTTAACAAAGTCAAAGTAATATTGTGGTTTTAATTTTGTTCAGAATGATGCGAACAAATTCGATTCAAAATTACAATACTTATTCATCCTTACAAATATGTGCGGCTCCTGTTAGAATTCTGAACCAATTCTTTTGGGACTTCCAATGTTATAGGGGATCGGGTTTGTACAAATCCACTTATGTTTGACGAAGGACAAGTTTGGACCGCAGGATTTCCAGAACGAAATTGGCAACAAGTTGGAAGCACAAATGGTTCTACCTGGGACTCGCATTTTGAAATTAATGTAAATGCTAGTCCAATTAGAGTCCACGTCCACGCTAGACTAACACAGCGTGTTTTCACTAATTCCATTGGTTTCATAACGTTTACTCTTCCATGTTAACTTATTTTCAAATATAAAACCAGTAACATTAACAAAAACCAACAATTAGTTTAGTGATTCTCTTTCTATAAAACTCTATACAAGTTATATTTCTAATTAGTCAAAAACACTACTTGGTTACGTCTACGTCAGACGAATCAAAATTAAAGTACGTTTTCCACGAACTTCCCTGAAACGTCATATAGAACTCGTTTTACTTTACAAGGAGTAACAGTTGGATGTTAGTTTGTTCGTGTAAATTCTGCATGCTTAGCAAGGCAAAAATTCTGTTATTAGAAAACTCTCGTACAAAAATGTAACACTCGAATTAGTGTTCCTTATAATAACAAATCTAATTCAACTCGAATTGCGTCATGGTCAAGTGTAGCAGAAGCAAGTTAATCAATGTCGACAAATTTCAACCAGAATGACCGTAGTTTTCCTCCGGGAATTTCACTTTATCCACTTCCGTCATAAATGATATGCCACACTATGTGGTCACAAACCTCTTTATGGACCTGAACTGATTTTAATTCTAGTCATAGGACAACATTAGCTTACAAAAACCACTTCTACTGCTGTAGGTTCTAGTTAGAATTTTGCAACATTGATATACTACAATAGAAATTATACGACTGATTGATGACAGACTTTGTTTCGAATAGTGCATTACTTAAGGGTTCAGTCAAGAACAATAATGGCAGATGAAAATTTTATGATCAGGTTGAGAAGAAACTGCAGTATGAGCGCAATAGCATTGATGATAGTTTTCAAAATAATGCATGCATTCAATTTCTTCAACATTAACTCGGACAAAGAATACTTTCTAAACTGTATATTGTTCTGAACTCGCCGAACTATTGGGAAGGCAGTACTAAAATAATTTCAAGCAGTGACGAATCCAAAGAAACACTAAAAATTAATCGCCCGGAGAATTTTGAAACTTGAACGTAAAGTATAATTTATATTTTTAGTTGTAAGATGTACAAACAAAACTAACAGGTGTGGTTGAGCTTTCAGGTTATGATTTTGTGACAAAATCCTGGAAAATATTCTACTTTGTCACAAGGAAACGCAATATTTTTATACAATTTCGAACTTTCAACATAGAATCCTTACATTCAATACACAACCTTCCCAGTTGATGGTTTGGTAGAGCAAGCATTTTTAAAACAATGATTCTGAATAGGGAAGTTCTAATAAATTTCTATTTTATTAGAACTTCCCTAATTCTGAACACCAAAAAATGGAAAAATATTGAAGAACTACTTTCATACGATGAGTGAAACCGAATTTCTTTGTATGGGAATTCTACATATGGTTTCAAGTGTTTACCATTCTCTCAACAATATGGATACCTCTTGGTTGGCCTAAATGCTGATTTCGAATCCCACAAACCGAGTGACTCACGTTTTACCACCCATCCATGTTAAAACATAATATTCAAAAGCTGACAAAATCGATCATATTTCTGCAAATCACACTTGACGTGATATTTTGGGTTGAAATCTAGTGAGTTGTTTTGCTGGACGTAAGTTATTAGACGAAGCGAGGTTCTCATAGACTTATAATGTATTGTATGGACGGCACGTTTGGAAGATTAAATTTTGACTAGAGTTCTAGAATATTCTAATGTACTAGTTTTGTTTCTCTTTCTTTATGTGCATTCATTCAGACGTAAAATAATACAAAAAGTCAAGTCTACAACACTACACACTTCATAAGTAAAAATTGAAATAATTTTAATGATGTTCTCAGGTAAGAAAAATTCTCCTGAGAATTCATGTGAACTCTCCTCTCTCTCCTTTTCCCATAGTACAGAAACAGGTTGTTTTTGAAGGAAGTTAAACTTAAACTAAAATACCATGTATAAACTGAATATTAGGAAATCTGTCTCAGAAATTCATTCGTCTCCATCGTCAGTAGAAATATAGAATTACATATTTTAACCACCAGTGTTCGCAAAATTTAAAGGTGCAGGACGAAGATTTGCAACTGATACTTCTTAAAATCAATCACGGTAAGCATATTATTTGTTTTACGTTACAAAATTACGATACAAACTGCTTGAATAATATTTTTCAGTTTTTATTTATTTTGGCACGATTCAGCTTTAAAAATGGCAAATATAAAGATAATTCGCACTAGTAACATTCAGTTTTTAATTTCAAAGTTTTTGTAACACATTTATATCGTATTAGGTAACGTTTGGGCAAATATTTGTACTGAAGAAATGATTAATAGAATACGTTTAACTGGTTTAACCGAAATTTTAGACCCACATATAATCAATTAAAGTGAATGAATGTGTGACCACTAGTCACAAGAGTTAACATAAATGAGCATACTGGAAAAGGCAATCCGGTTGCATAATTAAGTTTCTGATCTCTGTGATTAATTTTAACGAAATACTTGTTAATTACTGATTACTCGTCCATAAAAAACCTGTAACATTGAGCGAGTGCATTTAATTCATGGAATCGTTCCAAGAAATTTAAGTTCCCACCAACACGACCAAAAATTTTTCTTCAAGTAATAATTTAATTTCAAGGAAACTTGAAGTATAATCGAGATCAAGGTCATGGCCATCCAGTTCAAATTTTGTATAATTTTGTTCACACGGTGTCCGCGGTTTGTTCACGGAAGTTTCCTGTTAAAAACAGGGCACTTTTCTGACCAAATTCAACAGAATTTACAAAAGATGATATACCAACCATGGAATTGGAAATAATATCTGCATTTATTTAATTCACAGATGAACGGAGCTCATTCTCAGCCAGGTTTGCATGGAACCTCCAAAAATAAAATGCTTAGTTTCATTTATCCGAAAATTACGAATCATCGACTATACGGAAGTACTTTCGGCGACCTGGTCGGTGATGTCCCATTTATATCATTATCATCAAAACCGAGGAATGTCAACGTGCAAATTTTGGAACAAACGTATGCTGAATCATTGGCCCGTCAATTCCTTAACGGAGCAAGATGTTTATGGGAAGAGGACTTGGATGAAGAGATTTTAGAAAAATTACAAAATATTGCACAAATGGTCGCATTCATATGTCCTTCCTATGCATCCCAATGTAATAAAGAATTTATATTCATGACAAAACTTTGGACCATTCTCAAATCATCCTACGATATGTTGGATTTCGTAATGGAAGATGTGGCTGGACAAAAATTTACAGCTGAGGAATTTGAGAATTCAAAATTTGCTGAGATGTTGAAAGCAGTTGGACAATCTCTTGGAAAAGATGGCGATTCAACGGAGGATGAATTTCCAAGCGTCCTACCAAGATTTAAAGCAGTACTTCCATACGTCAGAGCATTTGCACAAGATCTTAAGCAAGGTGTCCCGGACTATAAAGCTAGGTCAAAGTCTTTCAAGAAAGAAAGTGAAAAAGGTTTCTACACTGTGTTGTCCATGGCAGGAGCAACTGAATCCAAAGATGGCCCAGCCAGTAGTTTCTCCATCAGTGTCATCAAAGGTCGGACACATCTTGAACTTGGAGCTTTTTTGAATGAAGCAGAGATTCCACCAGAAATAAGGAAGGGTGACAATTTTAAAGGGTTTTTAAATGCAGTCTCAGACACATTCGCATCCATGTACTCTGTCTTTGAATTGAAGAAGGATATAGAGCTTGAGAGAACCAAATACTCTGCCATTTTGAAATTAGTTGGGAATGGAATGCCTTTACAAAATGCATTTGAATTGTACTTGGGTCGTGTACAGAATAGTTTGAATGCTGTTCATGAGACAGCTAAAATGTTACTCATGAGTAATCCTGGGGATATTAACATAGAAAAGTACATTGATTGTGCTCAAGATTTTTTGAATGGTCAACTTTATTGGTATGCTCACACGAATGGCTATGTCATAAATTAATTAAACCTACTAAAGAATTCTGTGTGAATTATCATCACTTCACACGCATATATGTTGAATCTGATTCGCATTCCAAAGAATAATGTGCTTACGTACAGAATTTAAAATCAATAAACTAAATTGCTTGATGAAAGTCGGAACGGAAGGTCTATTTGTTTACTTTATTTTAGATGTTTCCAGAAAAGTTGATAGTTCTTATTTCACTTGAGGTTACACTGATGAGAATTATTTAAATTCCGTATGCATCTTATTTCATCAGTGGAAATGGAAAATCGTGTTGATCAAGCATGTAATTAAAAATGTACTATTTCTGAAAGCCAGAAAAATCAATTGCCCTTGTATATTCTGTCCTGTCATCCTGTTCAATAATAATCGTCACAACGAAAATTAGAATCTTATTCTACCAGCGCATCCTGGTTATTCTGCCACGCGCCACAATGCGGCCGATTGTTTACCTGACCTTCGTGTCATTCTGGGAAGAACTGATGCTATGATTAAGAAATTAGATTCAAGTTTGTCGGGTGGCTGACGTGTACAATGCTACAATTTTTAATTACTCGTGCCTGCGAAAAAGAATTAGTGATTTGTGGGGTATGAATGCCGTCATAAGGACAAAAATTCTTCACTATGACGGCCGAGGATGGGAAATAGTGAACTCTGCTTCACATGACAGGACACAGGTGTTGTGAATAAAGTTTCCATTAAGAATTAAAAAGTAGTAAATGTCTTATCAAGGATACTCATGAAAAGTAAGAATGGTTGGCGAGATAGCATGGGATAGGCTATTCCTCATTAGTATGTTAGCAAAAGTTTTCTTCTTATTGTATTTTAACAGGTGAATCATGAATAACCGTGTGAAACCCACATGGTTCAAATACTACATAGAATATTGCTTTAACTCCCATAATTAATTTGTCTTAAGGAAAGTCAACACTCGAACCACAATATCTGACGGACGATATCAGTAGTCAATTCTAATCAACTGCTAAAGAAATAACTACAGTCTACAGTAAGGTAATAATTCAAATTCTTAATAAATCAATAATTGAAGGTGTGGGCTCTGAGATCGTGGTGTCTGACAAGTTCGCTCCACATATCTTATTCCATTGTATTCTCATTTTCCAGATGCCACAAAATAGAGACCAACCAAAAATGTTGAACTTCAGTCACCCAAAGATCAATCATCCGATTTACGGAACTACAACCGGTGATTTGGTTGGTGAAATCCCATTCCTAAAGTTGTCCTCAAAGCCAAAGATGTTGGAACCACACATTATTGAGACAACATACGCTAGAAGTTTAGCCCAAGAGCTATTAATTAGGTCACGGGGTTGCTGGGAAGACGATTTGGATGAAGACCTTCTACAAAAATTAGAGCGAATATCTCAAATGGCTGGATTCCTGAGTCCATCCTATGCCAAAGAAAAAGGAAAACAGTTCTATTTAATAACAAATCTTTGGGTCCTTCAAGTCGGAGTTCATGACATGATGGATGAAATGTTGGTGGGTAATACATGCACAGATTTTAAATGTTCTAATTCTGAAGAAATGCTCAAAGCTCTTTCACAGTCAATCAGTGGAAAAGAAGAAAAAGACGAGTGTCCAACACTTTTTCCAAAGTTTAAAGCAATACTTCCTTGTGTAAAAACCTTTGTCTTGGATTTGAAGACAGGAATCCCAGATTTTAAAATAAGGTCACAATACTTAAAAAAAGAAACTGAAAAATTGTTTTACGCTACGATTGCGTTCACAGTGGAAATTGATGCAATTGATGGGCCTGCCACCAGTTATGCGTATAGTAGATCCTTTTGTCGACTCCATATTGAAGTCTGTCTTGTTTTCTCCAAAGGTGAAATTCAATCAAAAATCAGGAAGAGTGATGTTTTTAAAAAATTTCAGACTGCAGTCTCAGAATCATTCGCGTCCATAAACTCTATTTTTGAGTTAGATAAAGATTTAGAGTTGCAGAGGACTCGACACTCTGGAATTTTAAAATTTGTTGGGAATGGTATGACTTTACAGGCAGCATTTGATTTAATGTTTGGACGTGCACTTGATAGTTTAAAGAGTGTTTCTGAAACTTCCAAAAATCTACAATTAACATACCCAGAAGATACAGATATTGAAAAGTATATTGAATATTCTGAGGACCTTTTGAACGGTCAACTTTATTGGTATGCGCACACCCAAGGTCATATCGTCGTGAATTAATCTGAGTATCTTTAAAACTAAACCATTATATGTGATTAATAAAAACTATTATGTACAGAAGAGATTTGTAGAATATGGATTTATGTATTTCACTGTGTATCCATTCTCCTAGATGTTCAGCGTGACGACCAAATTATGATCTGGCTTTGGTAGGGTTCGGTACATGGGCATATATGTATTACCATTACATTTAAAAAATTGTTCATTGCCTTCAGATCCAGTGTATCGCTACGTATCTATTACCAAAATTAATGTACTACTACTTTCATGCCAACCCACGTTGAGTTGTAATTAATATTTGAAATGAATCTAATTCCATACGCTTGACTTCAATGGTTATGAAACACCCTGTATTGAGATATTGTTGTATGTATGATGTAGAATACATTTTGAGATTTGGCTTTCTGAAATTAAATAATTTTTGTGTCCGAGGACGGAACCGCTGCTCTGCTGTTTAGGCGTCCTACGTGTAAAAAGGTCCAATTTGATGTAACAAATGATACAATCAATAGAGATATAAAAATGTGATAATTTTAATGCATGTGGTATTATTGAAATTGTAACTGGTATCTTCTTGAGGAGTCACACACGTCATTTCCTCATATCTCATGAGAATTCCAACAAGAACCTGAAGCTTGTTTTACAAAAACTGTGACATCATACACGCGAAAATAAGTCACGCGTGAGAATTAGACTTGTTCCTGAGAACTTATTCTTTCCAAAACAGAATAAAAAAAAATTAGACCAGTTTGCTCTGAGAATTAAAATAAAAATTGTGTACATAATGTATGAAACCTGCGTTTAATTCAGTCGTCCTTTGGATTGTGGAAGTACTAATAGAAAATTTGACTTGCTTGAGTATTCAACGAAGATATAAACGAAAAGTTGTAGCTAAGAAAAGTACACACCTGCGAGAATAATTACGGTAAGTCAAATTGTTTTAAACACACGTACTTTATTTGGAAAGTTGATTTTATTCATTTTTAAAAGTAATTAAATTGGATATTAGATTATTTTTATATTAGTAATTTTAGTAATTATTTTATCCGCCATGAAATTGGACTAGTATTGTCTACAACGACAAGTCGACGTTCGTCATACGGCATGGTAAAATATCCGCATGTATTTTCGTGGCGATTGGATTGGTATAATATTTTGAATCCAACCATGACCATGGTATTGCTCAGTAGCAACGGCTTCGTATACCATTTCGCTGCAAGGGACTGATCATTTAAATTATTAATTTTCAGATGGACGGAAAACAGAAGGTAATCTCGAAAGACCGACTAAAAACATTGACCTTCAATCATGGGAAAATCAATGATAAGCTCTTCGGAAGTACATCTGATGAATTGCGTGGGGAAATCCCCTTCCTAACAATTTCAAGGAATTCACATGGATATCCGGTTCTTGCACGCAAAGAAACAGAATTAAAAGCATTGGCCAAGGGATTGCAGAAAGATTCTCGATTGTTATGGGAAGAAGAATTAGATGAAGATATTCTTGAGAAGATCTATGAGACTGCTCTAATGGTTGGATTTATAATCCCAGAACACACAGTGGATTCTTTGGAATTCCAACTAACCTTGAAATTATGGCTCAGCTTGAAAGTAATATTTGAATCTTTCGCTGAGGCTGGTATGATAGATGGCCTGGAAATGGACTTGAACGATTATGATATGGTCGCGAAGAAAGCAGACATTTTGCGAGAAATTATAGGATCATTTAAAAATGAATCAGATGATTTAGAATGTCCAACACTTCATTCGAAACAAAAGTCACTTGTTACGTATGTTAAAGCCTTTTCGAGGGAAATCAAAAAAGTCTCCAACTACAAAACAAGATCCAAGGATTTCAAAAAAGAGGCTGAAAAAGGATTTTATAAAGTATTTTCGGCGAGTAAAGAGGCCCAAGGACCGGAAGGCAATGGTTTAAAATTTTTGGCCAAATGTTCGAGTTGTTTTAATCATCTTGAATTCGTGGCTTTTCTAGACGGTGCACTCGTTTCACCGGAATTAAGGAAAACTGAAGCTTTCAAAAAATTTCAATTTTCATTTGGAGAAGCAGCTGGGTGTTTGGATACAGTTGTGGGTTTGAGAGAAGATATAAAACATGGAGACCCTAAACTATCAGCCATTTTGAAATTAGTTTTGAATGGAATGCCTTTACAATCAGCATTTGACTCTTATTTGGCACGTCTACACAACAGTTTAAAAGATTTGTCTGAATCATCAAAAATTCTACTGACAATTAATTCTGGAGATGACACAATAGAAGGGTTCCTGAAGTGCGCGGAAGCTTTTATTAATGGTCAACTCTATTGGTATGCTCATACACTAGGCTACACCATAGAATAATTTTGTTCAAAATATGTAATTAGTATTTTGGTAATTGGTAGTGTCAACTCGAATGTTAAGACTCATAGATATTGCATCACATTATTAGCTAAATAAAATTACAAGTGTATAGTGAGAATATTTTTGTTAATTTATTTTGTAACCACTCAAACTCAACAAATCAGAACAGATGACTAATGAGAAAAATAATATTTCAATTCAATTAAACTGAATTCTCAGGTCATATTGACTTCAATGGTTATGAAACACACTAATTTTAATGCACGTGGCATTAGGTATTGAAACTGACTTCTTCTTCAGAGGTCACACGTCATATCTCGTGAGAATTCCAACAGGAACCTGAAACTTGTTTTAATACTGTGACATATAGTACACTCCAAATAAGTCAAGCGTTTGAGAATTAGACTTGTTCCTGAGAACTTATTTTTTCCAACAGAATAAAAAAATTAGACTAGTTTGCACTGAGAATAAAAATAAAAATTGTGTACATAATGCGTACGAAACCTGCTTTAAATTCAGTTGTCCTTTGGATTGTGGAAGTACTAATAGAAAATTCGACTTGCTTAGCCCAAGTATTCAACGAAGACATCCATTCTATAGTTGTACCCACGAAAAGTACACACCTGCGAGAATAATTACGGTAAGTCAAATTATTTTAAACACGCGTACTTTATTTGGAAAGTTGATTTTATTCATTTTTAAAAGTAATTAAATTGGATATAAGATTATTGTTGAAATTTTGAACAGTAATTTGTCATATAAAACCGAATTGTTGTTACAACTAAAGTATTATTTTATCCCCGATGCAAAGGGACTAGTATTGTGTACAGAATCTAAATCTTGAGGTCAATTGACTATGTGCACATTTCAATTGAGACACAGTACATGACGAAAGAACAAGTCGGTGTTTGTCGTAAGGCATGTTAAATATACGCGTATAATTCCGTGGAGATTGGGTTGGTATATTATTTTGAATTCAACCATGACCATGGTATTGCTCAGAAGCAACGGCTTCGTATACCATTTCGCTGCAAGAGACTGATCACATGAATTTAAATTATCAATTTTCAGATGGACGGAAAACAGAAGGTAATCTCTAAAGACCGACTAAAAACATTGACCTTCAATCATGGCAAAATCAATCATGCAGTCTACGGAAGTACAGCTGATGAATTGAGTGGAGAAATCCCCTTCCTAACAATATCAAGGAATTCACATGGAGATCCGGTTCCTGCACGTAAAGAAACAGAATTAAAAGCATTGGCCAAGGCATTGCAGAAAGATTCTCGATTGTTATGGGAAGAAGAATTAGATGAAGATATTCTTGAGAAGATCTATGACACTGCTCTCATGGTTGGATTTATAATCCCAGAACACACAGTGGATTCTTTCGAATTCCAACTAACCTTGAAATTATGGCTCATCTTGAAAGTAATATTTGAATCTTTCGCTGAGGCTGGAATGATGGATGACCTGGAAATGGACTTGAAAGATTATGATATGGTTGCGAAGAGAGCAGAAATTTTGCAAGAAATTATAGGATCATTTAGAAATGAATCAGATGATTTAGAATGTCCAACACTTCATTCAAAACAAAAGTCACTTGTTACGTATGTTAAAGCATTTTCGAGGGAATTCAAAAAAGTCTCCAACTATAAGACAAGATCCAAGGCTTTCAAAAAAGAATCTGAAAAAACATTTTACAAAATGTTTTCGGCGACTAAAGAAGCCCAAGCACCGGAAGGCTATGGTTTAAAATTTTGGGCCAGAAGTTCGAGTTGTTCTAATCATCTTGAACTTGTGGCTTTTCTGGACGGTTCATCCGTTTCACCGGAAGTAAGAAAAACTGACGCTTTCAAAAAATTTCAATTTTCATTTGGAGAAGCTGCTGCGTGTTTTGAGACAGTTATGAGTTTGAGAGAAGATATAAAACATGAAGACCCTAAACAATCGGCCATTCTGAAATTAGTTGGGAATGGAACGGCTTTACAATCAGCATTTGACTCTTACTTAGCTCGTCTACACAAAAGTTTGAAAGATTTATCTGAAGCATCAAAAATTCTACTGGCAATTGATTCTGAAGATGACAACATAGAAGGCTTCCTGAAGTGCGCGGAGGATTTTCTTAATGGTCTACTCTATTGGTATGCTCATACACTAGGCTACACCATAGAATAATTTTGTTCAGAATATGTAATTAGTATTTTGGTAATTGGTAGTGTCAACTTGAATGTTAAGACTCATAGAGGTATTGCATCACATTATTAGCTAAATAAAATTACAAGTGTATAGTGAGAATATTTTCGTTCATTTATTGTGTAACCACTCAACAAATCAGAACAGATCTGTGGCTGTTTAGTATAGTGAGTGAAATTACTCGAACTTATATTTACAAAGTAACGGTTCTTATCGACTACACTTACTTAAAAACTAAACAATTCATTATGTGGGAAAACAAAAATATATATTAATAAAATTAACTGTGACATTGTCGGTCTAAACCAACCCTCAATCGACGAATTGATATATCAAGAACAAGATCTTAACCACCAAGAATCAGAAATAAAAATGAAATGAAATGATGTGCACAGCATCATGTGTTGAAAATCAGAAAAAGTCAAAAATATTAAATCAGAGCTTCAGACTCTGCTGTCCAAATAAAATTCAAGAGAAAAAAAAATCTTAGAAATTGTATCCTGTTCTATCTCATGTTTTATCCGAGTAACAGATAGAAACTTGTTGTCATAAATCAATTAACCGTTGAACAAAAATGATTGCTTACTAATGTCAATGTCATTGTCATCACTATATAATTATACACAAAATATTTCGAACGAACCGTCGATTGTAGACCCTCAAAAATGCATTGATAAGTGGTGAAGAGCTTTAGAAGAAAAGTCCAATTCTCTTACATTCCGAGTCTGGTGGGTCAAAAAGTGGGCTGTCCTTATTCAATGTCGGATCTGGTTTTCCATTCAAACCTTTGATGAAGATTGCGTCAAGCTAAAAACAAACAAGCTTTAAAAAAAAACTCGATTCCTAGACAAAGGACAAGACAATGCACCTTGGGCATGGAGAAGGGCCGTTCGGTTCGAATTGGCTGTATACCCTGTGTACTCTCTAGCGGCCATACGGTAACTCCCTCCGGGTTGGGACCTTCACAAAAGTTGTTCAGGAGGTCAAGGGCTACACATATCCAAAATCCAGCCAATTCGAGCCGAACGGTCCTTCTCGATGCCCAAGGTGCCTTGTCCTTAGTTTTTTTTTTACTAACCTCATCTTCCGTTGGCTTAACCAGACGCAGAACCAATTCATCTTCAGGAGATATGCCGAGGAGTTTGCATCTGATACGTTTCCCCTTTCTCATGATCCCCTTCCACTTCTCATGAATATTCCACGTAATTTGGTTTGGGTCTGAAAAGTAATTTTGCAATCATTACTAACTTTGTAAATCAGCAAATCAGATAAGACATTCTCAAATTAAGGTCGGTTTGACCAATGACCTCTAATTGTTACATAACATGGTAGTATGGTGGAAAGGCGGACATGTTTAGTAAAATTAATGACATCTTGATAATGACAACCTCGAAATAACTAATACGAAATATTTGATTTGGACTACATCTCAAAAATTTCACACGACTTGGACTTACTGGCAAGAATCAACACGCAACGATAAGCACAGGCTGGAACCATCAGGAATTTGAGAACCGCTCTTCGAACATTCATCCAACTGGCTGGGAAAGTTCGGCCTGTGTCAATTGATGTAAATTGTCCATACTTGCCACATTCGCTCCAAGAATCGCACCTGGCTCTTTCCCAAATCCCGGCAAGCTTGTCCTCTTCAGGTGGTGCACGGAATTTCAACTGTTCTTGCCGTTCCTGGTTCCAAACCCTTTGGCCAAGTGCCTCTTCCATTAGGTCATCAATCTCATCGTATGTTGGGACCTGAAATAAGAAGTATCATTACATATTGTCACCCAACAACATTAAAGATGTACTTGCATTGTATCACTCCGCCCCAGACCCCAGATAATTCGTCAAAATGACAATTAAAATTCCATAGTCTTACCTTGACAAAGCAAATATGTCCGACTCTGCACACAGGTGTTGATTGCCCCATCAGGGACTCACAGTAATCAGAAAGGTGGAGGTCCAATTGTTCCTTCGCTTCCATTGCGTCTGCATTGCGGATTTGACCAACCCATCTGTCCAGTGCCCTGTAGCGTGTCACCTTCAAATCCAATTCACTTGTAAGTGGAAGGTTCAAGACGGGAATGTCTCTAGCTCTGTAGTTAAATCTCTGGTCCATGTCACTCCAAATATACTCTGGTCTCGGCGGTGGAGGTTCCTTACCTAAAATATTCAACAATCCCATTCGATTATTATCTCAGCTTGAAAAAAAAATTAGGTGAAAGGATGTCGGAAAAGTGCCGGTACAGCATACAGGTAGGGAACTCAAGGAACTTAGCAAATGCTAATACCGCTGGTCGAATTAGTCGAATATCAGTTCACCAAATGAATGTAAATGACCGATTAAGCCCCCGGGCGTTTAATTAAATTTTAACTTTTTATCCCGGCGTTTCTTCGGAACCCTGCGTCTATTGAAGCCCCGGTAGTTATTCGGTCATTTATACGGTAATACAGAGCAGC
>JAQGCB010000625.1:0-19967 GCA_034698835.1 Protaphorura tricampata
TTCTATTTAGTTTCAAAAATAAGGCTTAGTATGCGTAGGTAAGTATGTATATGTCATAAGGTGGGACTATCGATTTTGACTTCAAGGTCACGGTCGATTCTATTCCTATACTATTGTAGGTGTACCTTGACCTCAATCTGATTTTAATGATTTTGCAGATAACGGATTATAAATTCCTTCTCGGTGGGAATTTTTCCGTTAACTTTCAGGACTTTCTCTTTCACTGGACCCAATTTTTGGCTCTACTAGAAAATTTGAAATTATAATTATGTATAAAATTGTATTAGCTTTTTTCCATTGGCACGCTTTTAAAAGATGTATAATACATTATACATGTATTCTCATTTAATATTTCTCCAGATTTTGTCGCAAAATTTAAAGGGCACAGTGCAAGTACAAAGTACATCGTATCCGAAAAACGATATCCGAACGAACGACTAACGAAACTTTACTTTAATGCTGGCTCTATTTTGTTCTTCAGGTGGATTTTCCTACGTATTCCTGGCTGAGAACACTAGTAACGGGCAATTCATCGCTATAAAGGTTAGATGAATTGTTGATTTATATTTATATTCATATTTTCTTATTAGCCCGTGGACAGGGCTCATTATTATTGCAATCGTTTTGATTTCTTTAATATTTACATTATTTTTGGTTCGGAATGTATTCTGAAGTTTTGTTTACTCTTTTTCAGAAAATTTTATCACCTGACGCAGCAGCATTAACTACGATACAAGAGGAAGTTACCCTACTTAAGTCATTGCAACATCGTAACATTGTACATTACATTGGATATTTAAAGTCTAACTTAGAGAATTACATTCTTATGGAGTATTGCTCGTCATTACCATTGCCGAGCTCACTTTCGGCGGGTAGAGAAGAATTGGTAGGAAATATATTCTTGCAGTGTTGTAGTGCTGTGGAGTATTTACACAACCAAAAAATTATTCACCGAGATGTAAAGGTAAACACAGAGAAGACAAGTATAATGGTTAATAGTTCTGGTTCTCCGATTTTGATATGCCAGTGTTTCAAAATTCTAATTATTTTACAGCTTGAAAATTTCTTAGTTGGGCAAGATGGACATGTCAAATTGGTGGATTTTGGTTCCGCTACCAGGGAATTCATAACACCGACTGTTTCTTGGTCCGCTGCTCAGCGTTCCAGAGTTGAGGAAGCGATATACGAGAAGACTACTCCAATGTAAGTTTTTTCATTTGTCAATTTCTTTAATACTGGAAATGAAGGAATTTTTTTATAAAGAATTTTTAGGGTAGGTTTGAGTTTGACATACCAGTTCCAATTACTAATTACTACAATATAAGTTTTATTTACCGATCACTGATAGTTTAATTCGTTGAACAGGTACCGCCCACCTGAAGTTTTGGATCTCTGGCTGAATTATAGCATAGACACAAGACTAGATCTCTGGGCACTTGGATGTTTACTCTACTTACTGAGCAATGGAACACATCCATTTCCAGATTCAAATAAATTAGCAATTATTAATGCAAAGTATAGTATTCCAAGGGAAGATTGTTTCACGTCTGTTATACGTAAGTCAAATGGAAATTTCAAAGTTCCTTCGAAAGATTCGTTGCATTTTTATATCTGACTGTCCAACTATACATACTGGTTGTTATATTTTAGGTGGCCTTCTCAAACCTGATCCAGCGGAAAGAATGACATTCCAGGACATCTACGATGGGTTGAGTCAATTTCGTACTAGTAAACTGAATTTTAAAGCTCCTGTTGTTCACATTCAACAGTCAACCGAGTCGGGTGAGCCGAGTAGGCAATACCGCCAAACTAGTAACAGCTCTGGTGTTGGCTCCACCATTGCGAGCACTAGTACTAGCCTTTTCAGTTCTCTAAGGGGTAAGTCACAATCGCTATAATATGTATATTCTCTACAGGACCCTACTGAGTAACTCGGTTTCGGTTTAGTTCAGCTGTTGACTTGCGTCTCGTTCGAATGTAATCTAATGGGGCGATCAGATCTTTGAATTCTGTTCCAAAATGCAATATTTAGCCTGTGATTTGTCTTTATTCGTTTTAGGTGGTGCGGAGTCTCTCTTCAAAAATATACGGGAGAATTTTAAGAATCCCGTGGATGGCGTTATACCCTCAACAACTCCTCCAAGAAGACCGTCTAACCCTGTTGGAGCTGAAATCAATAAGGAAATTCCCAATATGATGCCGTCAGCCCCACCAGAGCCCCGACATTCCCACTCACGACAACCGCCCCCGAGACCTACGGCTCCGAAACCTGTTAGTAAACGTCAGGAGGTTGGAATTGGAGTGGAAGCTGGAAATCGAGAGAGTCATTCAGCGCCGAATGATGTGCCTCCGCCCTTGCCAGAAAAGCCGATCATTAAACAGGAGCAAATGTTTGTAGATAATTTATTAGATTTGGGTGATATTGGTGGCGGTGGAGCTCAAAGTGATCAAACCTCTGGAAGGTAAGGACATCAGAATATAAACATTAGATTAGATACAGATAGATTAAATACTTGCTTAAACACTACTTCTTTTGCCTTTTCTTTGGGCCTAAAATTAATTGTATTTTGTCTAAAAATTCATAGTCAAACGGCGGCGGGAGAAGAATTTCAACAGATATTTAATCCAACGCAAGGATCAGTAAACTTATTGGATGATTTATTTGGTGGAGCAACATCCACTTCCACCAACTCCAACGTCAATGTAAATCGGCCTGCTATGAATGTTGACCTTCTTGGCTCTGTTTCTTCTGGAGTATCCGGAGTGGACTCCTTATTTGGAAATAACTCAAATGTGGGGGCCTCTCCTATTGTCTTTGGGGAATATTCCAAATCCGAGTCATCGTCAGCAGTACCTTCAGTGATATTAAATAAAAAGTCCGACGATTTACTCGGTGACTTCTTCGGTGGCACATCGCCTACGACGACTAATAAACCGGTAATTGGTCAAACGCAACCAGCGGAAAGTGCTCCAGTCACAACGTCGGTAAGTTTTTTCCCAAGATATTGGTAATAAACCCTCAATCAAAAATTGTGAATGTTCAAGTTCACAGAAATATTTGAGGTACATTTTTATTTGAAAACTTTGAGAGGAAAAATGTTTCCTGTTCATTTGATTTTTAGGAACATTTCTAAATACATTGTATTTTTTTTCCAACAGCACATGCCAAGTTCCTCATCCTTTGGTTCATTGTTTCAACTTAAGCCTGAGAGAGCCGCTCCAGGTCCAATGGTGAAAAATGTTTCCACACCAAATCTTACCGACCTAATTCTTGATGACAACAAAACAAAGGATCCACCTCCTACAACCTCAACAAAACCGAATTACAACCGAGCCGCATTTGACATTGAAATCAATCCAAATCAAAAGAAAAATAATCTAAACGATGTTTTTGGAGAATTTTTGAAAAGTGAGGGGTTTTCATCTACAAACGCAAATGGGAAAAATCAAACGATCAATGATTTACGAAGAGTTGAAATGGTCAGCAACTCTCAGGATCCTATACAATTGAAGGTAAAGGATTGTCTCGTATTTTCACAGTATCGAAATTAAAAAAAATTATTTTTAATATTTTGATTTTTGACTTCCAGATCTCTCTATGGCGTGAAGGGAAAAAGAAGAATATACGGGCATTATTAGCCTCACTTCATACAATTACCTGGGACGGGTGTAATTGGAATGAAGTTAGTATGAGTCAAATGATAACAGAACCTCAAGTTAAGAAAGTGTACAGAAAAGCTTGCCTTTGTATTCATCCAGACAAACAAGTTGGGAATGAACATGAATTATTAGCCAAGGCAATATTTGTAGAATTAAATGAGGCTTGGGCGGCATTTTCACTTGAGGCGGAAAAGTAATTAGTTTTAGATTAGTATACGTAACACTACATATGAAACATTTAAATCATGAGATGACATGAGATTTTAACTTCTTTTTTTTAAACTCGTCGACATATGGGTGTTGCCGTAATTTTTTTCTTTGTCATTTTATAATAAAACAAAACTATTCTTGCGAGAAATGCATTCGTTTTGGAAAGGACAAAATCCTGTATATTGTACTTGCATTTATGAATTATAATTTTATGTGAGTGAAGTATGTAGAATTCTGGGTTTTGGTTTTATTTAACATTTCAACTCTTTCGGGTCACAACTAAACTTGGCCCATGTCACAAGCATCCATAATTCATAATCATACAACACGTGATTGCAAAAATTTATTGACATTATAAATGAAGTTGCAACCTAATCTCAATATTTGTAGTAATGTCTACTCTATGCATGAAACGGATTCCCTACGGAGTGTACTGAGCCATGAATGGACTTCTCTCACAAAAACGTAAAAGAACTTCTTCAATTATTTGCTTGAACGTTTGAGCCTCCATTGTTTTTGTCAATTTATTGATACAAATGTTCTCTCGCATTACGTTTTTTTTAAACTCTATCCATCTACCTAATCTTTGGGTTGGAGAACTAGGTACCACAAATGTTAAATGTACCTGTGTACTGTGTTCACTAAACAGACTTAGGTCAATCAATCAATTTTGAAATGCAATTAATTCCAAATTACAAATTACACGAACATTTTTACTACATAATTACCTAATTACAATTTTTACAATTACTTAATAGTGTAATTTAAATTGCATTTTTTCAGTCAAAACTGTAATTGGGTACGCCTTCTCAATTACAATTAGTTACAATCATTGCAATTATTGTAATAATTGTACATTAATTATATTAGTTAAAACTTCATAATTATTACATAATTGTAACTGCAATATGTAGTTGAACCGGACCTTTCATTAAGCCGTCATGCAATGCACCGTCTATTACTCAGCTCTATGTCCAAACAGTCAAAAGTGCCACACTGTCAGTCCGAGGGGATCGAACTCCGAACTCCACGGAAGTTCACGTTACCCCTATATAGTTGCATGGGGCTACGAGATTCATTTTCAAATATTTTTTTGTATGGGTACGTTTTAAAGTTCGACAGCGCGGGAAACAGAAGATTCCAAAACGTCATCGTCCGTCACTCATAAAATAAATAACAAAGGGTCTAAATAATAATAAAAACGTCAAGATTCAATTCCATTCTTGCTCTTGTCGGTTAGGTCAAAGGTCACCTGTCACGTTCACGTCAAGGTCCGTTCAATTCCAATAATTGGTCACAAGTCACTTCCATACAATTTTGGATCCAACTTTGAGGATTTCTCAGTCAGCCAAACCTAATCGCCACCGACACCGACACCTTGACCGTCCAGAGGATCCGAATTCTGGAAAGTGGTAAGAATATCAATTTTGTGCTTATATGATTTGAGTTTGACCTTTTGACATTTTAACCCATTCACCGATTCACCCAATGTAGTACTTCTTTTCGTCGTTTTTTTTTATACTAATGTAATAATGAATCATTTTTAAAAAAGAAAATGGCTCTTGAAACTGAAGCACCGACGTCGACTGATGAAATGAGTGAAGAGTTATTTGCAAGGATAAGTCCGACTGACAAGGAGAGAAATGACCATGAACATGAGGAGAAAATGAAGCTCGACGTCATTCGAAAAATTAAATCTGCATTAGAAACGTACGATTACCCACCAAACTGGATTTTGAACCAGGAATGTTTTGACAGCAATGCAGAAATTGTCTTCGGAATCATCACAAATAAAATGATTGAGTTAGCCGATGAACCTGACGAAGCTGAACTTAAATACAATGCAGTGGAAATCATTGGAAAGAAAATTACTCAAATATTCCTTAGCATTTATTTGAACAAATTTGACACAGTGGATTTGGAAGATTTGGGAGGATTCGTTCATGAATGTTGTAAAAAGAAAAGTTATATCTCAGCAGAATACCTTCCAGGAATACTTTACTGTTTGAATGGATTGGAAGCATATTTGGTCATAAAACTACCCAGCACCGTTTACAGTTTATCCGAGATTCAATACGTTTTTGATAAACTTGGTCCTCTGATGGATTTAAAAGGTCCTGCATACGTTGGACTACTTGCTTTGAAGCATTGTTTCATCGGTCAAATGCACAGAAAATCTTACAAAGCCCAGGATGAGATAATTCGAGCGGTAATTCCACATTTAATACAATTATTTTAAACTAGACATTAATGTTTACGATGATCGTTTTACTTTATCAGGTGATAAAGGTATTCCCAGAGTCCGGAGAATGGAATCTCTGGTTGCACAACATTCTTCGATTTCAGAGGCGAGACTCCTGCAACAACGGTCCTCAAATGTGTCCTGGGAAAGAAGAAATTCATTCGATAGTTAGAGCTGCGAGATTGGAGCCACAGAACCCACTTGTTCTGACTGGACTCTGTGATACTTTGGCTGAGATCGTAAAATATCGTGGAGCTCATTGGACTGGCCGAGAAGATTTTGGTTTTGGACATGTATTCCATTCTTCCAAGGACATGGTTTATTATATTCGGAGGGTAGCAAGGTATGGAATGTTTTTAAATTCAAAATTCCTCACGAAAAGTGGAATTTTATTACTTTTATTTTATTAAGGATTTGGTTTTACGTTTCAGAAACATTTTGGAACTTGATTCGGGGTCTGTAAAGACAAATATATCTATTGGTACAATTTTCTCAGCTGTACTCCCAAAACCGTTACGTGATTTACCGTTTGCCAAACGTTGCATCGAAAGAGCTCTACTTTACCATCCAAACTCAAGTAAAGCGAAAGGACGGATGGCAATATTTTGTTTAACCGTGCATGTGAGTATGGAATTCCCAATCATTCTATCCGTGTTGTTTATTTTCTTGATAATTTATTTTCTGTTTTATATGTTTAGGAGGATCCGAAAGAAGCCGAAAAATACTTTGAGCACTCCCTTCAATTGGATCCTAGAAATTTCCCGACACTCATTGAATTACTTCTAACACATTTGGCAAACTATGAAGAGAATAGTCACAAAATCGACAATCTTCTAGCAAGAGAATTAGTAAACACAGAATGGACGCAACACAATCGAGGAAGTTTATATTTTGTCAAAGGCATCTACGAATTTTTGAGAGGGAATACGGAAGATTCACTTAAGAATTGGTTATTTGCCGTTGAAAACTTGAACTACCCTGTTGAGAAATTCAAGGTACAATTTAGAATACATCGGATTCAGTTTTACATATACAATATGGATAGAACTTATTTCTATACTGTGATTGTATAAAATATTCTTAATAATTACTGACTCATTTTTTTTAATTCCAACAGAAATTAGGATACTTCCAGACACGCTATGGGTGGCCAAAGGAACTTATTAGTTTAAATCTTATCTACTCAAAGTTGGGTGCAAACCCCGAGAAACTTCCATTAACTCAACGGTTAACATTAGATACCATTTTAATGGGTATTGGGGATGAAATGGCAGAAGATCGTCAACGTCAAACTATGCATGGAGGATTGGGGACACGTGGTCGAGGTGGAAATTTCCGTGATAAACCTAGGGGTCATTACTCCCGTGGCTTCTCACGTGGTGTGGATTTTCGTGGAGGTTTTAATGTTGGTCCGTTTGGAGCACAAAAGAGGCCAGATGCTCCACCTAGTCTACCTAGAAATCATTCACGTGGAGGTAATGGAGACGGGGCCCCCAAGTGGGCTGGTTCAGCCTAGAATAAACAGTTTAAGACACTTCATTGACAAATGTGCTCCGAAAAGTGATATCAAATCCATATTTGCGTAGAAATAGAAACATTGAAAGAATGAAGAAAATTTACGTTGCTTTGGAATGTAAGCTGTGCTGTGGAGTCTCAGTCTCGGGTTGTTGCTCCCTCATTCTAACCTAGTCTGGCAATCAAATTTGACGTCATCAAGCGTGAATTAACTTAAATAATTACTGATTAGTTATAGTTAGCTACATATCATCAATGTTGTACGTTTTATCCATTCAATTTGTTTTGTTTATACAACTTACGACATAAAACTCATGTATGACCTATGACGCCAGAGTCTCTTCATCTCATAGCAGGTTTTAATAGTTTATGTCTTAGTTTTTAGTGTGTACCATATTACCGTTATCATGTTTACCAGAGAGACACTACTCACAGAAGAGCACCCTCTTTTGACCTTTCGGAACGGAAGAGAGTTTGGAAAAGAGGCATTTAAACAGTACAAGTTCTATTGGATCTCCAGTTTATTTAATTTAGTTCAGTATTATTCTATTCCCTTTCCTTTGCCCGAATTACTAATTTAGTACAATGTTTCAGTTTCAGAAATGCAGAATTTTTATTGCGTAGCTTATTATATATTTTAGAAGGATTACTATGTGTTTAATATACCATATTTTAAAATAGTTGTACCTTTAGAACATTTAATTGATCTCCAGTAAAGGCAATTTGATTATTACCACTCAAATATCGCATTATCGTAGCAAAATGATTTTTACACTCTCGGCGAGCTATATTTTCCGAAATGCCTTTTGAAATCACTTCTTGCTGCTTGCTGTCTTCTGTCTTATCTTTATATTGACCTTCTTGTATCTTGTTCAATTACGTTCTGCGTTATTAAGGTTCAAATGACTAACAAGTAGCTAATTAATAAGGTCAGAATGCAAGTCTGATTTGTCTGACTTGACTGTCTGAAAACTCATTCTCTTATGAAAAATAAGCGGATGTTTGACGTTGAGACGTTGACCATGCTTTTCTTTAACGAATTTTAATTAATGAGATTGTTTTTAAGTGGTCACTCATTGCCCACCCTGTAATTTGACCGCGCACGGGGTACGTGAGATTCATTCAAGAGAGACGCTTAGTTTTGAAAAATTGGGCCGCAGGTTTTGAAACATAGATTGAACAAGTTTTTCAAAATATCGGCATCAAGCCATAAACATAAACAATGTATGTCTTTTAATCGGTTTTCAAGAAAAATCACTGAAAAATATTTGTAAGTACTATTTTTTTATTATTATTCAGTAGCTCGAAAGTTCTGCTGGATTTATTGAATTCCACCAGGCCACAGGGTTACAGCTAAGCTAAAATTTTTATTAAACGAGCGAGACCATTGGACGAGAATTCAAAAACGTCGTATTTTTCGAGGCCAACTAAAAATACAAAATACTGTCGTAATCATATAAACTGATTGATTAGTCTTTATTTGTCTTTGTTTCTTATAGTGTTCGAAAATGGCGAGTAAAACTGAAAATAAAATGAACAAAAGTTTTACAAGAACGCTAATAGATGATGCAGAAGAGGAACCTTATGAGAAAATATTGAAGGAAAATGTAATGACAAAAATCAAAAATCGATTGAGAACTTATGAATTCCCAAGGAATTGGATTTTGGACAATGAATCATTGACCTACACTGCTTCAACAGTCCACAACATTCTTTCAACGGAATTGGCTGAAAATTTGAATGAGAGTGAAATAAAGTTCACTGCATTGGAGTTGATTGCAAAGAAAATTATTCTTATATTTCTTGGAATTCGTTTGGGAAAGATTGATGAGGTGGATCAGCATTTATTCCCTTGCAGAGATTTCATCTCTCATTGTGAATCAAAACAATATATTTCCTCGGCTTACACTGTCGGAATTCTTTATTGCTTGAAAGGATTGGAAGCATATTTTCTCACCAAGCTTTCTAGTTTTGCTCACAGTCGTTTTTCTCCGTCAAGACTTTTGACGATAGCCGAAGACCTCCGTTCCATAGGTCATTTGGAAAGGCTTGCCCTAGTTGGAGTACTTGCTATTAGACATCATTTCATTCGTCATTGTCAGAGGAAATTTTGGAAAGTTCAAGACGAATTGATTCGAAGGGTAAGTTAACTGTACTTTATATAGATGTGGATGTAAAAGAAACACTCGTTTAATTGACATAGCTGTTAAATCTTGCTACTTCTTGTAGATATAATACCGTGAATCTATAGTTCTTTGAAACAAAATATTTTTATCTCTTCCAGATGATTTTTCTTGACCCAGAAAACCCATTGTGGAGTCTTTGGTTGCATGACATTGGACGATTTCAAAGGCGAAATAATGGAAGTGATAGTGGTGGTCCAGGAATGGAGGAATTCGCCTTGATCACCAAAGCTATTCAATTAGCCCCAGAAAATCCAATTGTTATAATTGGACTATGTGAAACGTTGGCTGAACTTGTTAGACTTCGTGGACCCAACTGGTTTGGTTATGAGAATTTTGGACCGGGGAGAGTGTTTATTTGTTCAAAAGAAATTGTGGATCATATTCGGTTGGAAATAAGGTAAACCTTATTTACTCACTTCACTTCATTCGTACCAATTTGTCTTTGTTTAACATCGTGATAATTTGTTTTCAGACGTGCTTTGGACCTTTGTCCAACATCAGTCAAGATTAATATTTCTATTGCACGCATATACTCATCCATACTACCAAAACTGTATCAGGACTACGTATTTGCGAAAGTGTGCACCGAAAGGGCTTTACATTATCATCCAAATTCGAGTAAGGCTAATGGACGGATGGGAGTACTTTGCTTGACTGTGGCCGTGAGTTTAACTACACTAATTTAAGAGTTTCCGGCCCCTTTGTAGTACCTATGTGCAGGTTTTCTCTCTCTTGTTTTCAGAAAAATCCAAGAGAAGCCGAGAAATATTTTGAACGCTCTCTTCTGTCGGACTCGAGAAATTTTCCGACTCTAGTGGACTTGCTTCAAACATATTTGACGAATTATGAGGTCAACAGTCAAAAAATCCAGAACTTATTACAGAAGGAATTACAAAATCCTGAATGGAACGAAATGAACCGAGGACAGCTTCATTTCATACAGGGGATTTATTCATACTATAAAGGGAATCCAAAGGAGACAATTGATGATTGGTTTATTGCTGTTAAACAGTTCAATTACCCTATGGAGAATTTTAAGGTTTTTATAAAACGTTGAATTTTGATTTTCTTAATATTTGTATTATAAATGTTAGCTAATGAATTGTATTGTTATAGAAATTTGAACATTACAAATCTCGGTACGGATGGCCAGGTGAAAGTGTCTCCATTGGAATTGATTTGGGATTTACTTCTAGAAGTATGTGTCAAGAGAAACAAGCTTTCGTCCAATCTCTTCTGCAATTCTTTTACGATTCCGCAACTGGGACACGCCACGACGGTCAAAACGCTGGCAATAACTTCAGACGTTTTCCTGGTGCCAGTCGCCGGGTGCCTCGAAAAGTAGTTTTTGATTTCCCTTTCACTCATCAGTTTTTCACCCCAGGGTCTTCAGGCAGTTACTTTGATTTCAATCGGTCTGGTGGAGGAAGTGGGACCAGTAGTGGTTTTCCTGGAGGATATCATGATTTTCGTCAGTTCAATAATTCAAGTGGGTTTTGGGATAACCCGTTCGCTCAAAACCGAGGTTTCAGATGGGATTCATATGGTTCCCAAAACTCATACAGAAGCGGAAGTGCCGGGGGTGACAATTCTTACGGGTGGGAATCGCACGGAGCTGACACGGATTGTCCTTATCAAACACTTGGTGTGAAGCCCGGAGATTCTCAGGACGATATCAAAAAGGCATACCGTAAATTGTGCTTACAAGTTCACCCAGGTAAGGTCACACTCAGTTCTCATTTCAATTTTTCAATCTGCAGTCCTCAATCTACTTTCTACTATGATCTGCAGTGAAACTTATAATCGCAGAATAGGTCACCGGTGACATGTTATGAGATAGATTTCTTTCGATCACGCACCACCGCACCGGTTCAATTTGGCTCAATTCGTGATGTGTTGACAATTTTGAATGTTAAGCTTGGACTTACTGAATACTGAATCCGTTTTGGTGACCTCTAGGAGGTCAACAAAGTCATGGTAACTTTCCAGTGCGTGACCGTTCAGTCCAATCGAAGGTGCTATTTCTTATAAAATGTCACTGGTGTTCTTCACTCTAGTCTAGTGTTACAAGTTATAAGGCTTACGAATATTCGAATTAATTAGGTTTAACTGCGGTCGTTTTGGTTATTGCGATTTCACTGTAACTTCATACTGCATATGTAACTCTAATTGTGTCTTAAATATGATTTCTTTTGGTTTAATTTTAGATAAAAATCCAGACTCGGATGGAGCACAACAAGCAGGGTATAACGAAATCATGAAGAAAATTAACGTAGCTTACCACAAACTATGCAAATAGTTCATGATTATTTTGGCCGCATGACTCCGTCATATATTATACTACTCTGTATGAATATTTTGATTAATGTGATCATGATATTTATAACGGACGAAAAACGTTGACTGACAAAAAATAACGAACAAAACCTCGTGAATGGAGGACGATTGTATTTCTGCCAACTACAATCCATTTTCATTTGTGGTGCATTTTAACTGTCCTTTAAATTTTAGAAATTAGAAATACATTATTAGAAATTATTCAGTTAAGAAAGAAAGGTATAAATACTATGACCTAATAAATAAATTTTGTACTGCGTGTTAGTTTCAAAGATTTAAATGAGTATTTTTTCAATACAAGAATTTTTGTCTTGTTTTTATTACATTAGAGTAGACTCTAAAATTCCGATTTGGGCGTATTTATTAGTGTCAAAATAGGATTTTACATTACACACATTTCAAAGAAACACGAAGAAAGTGCAATATCCGGCTTTGAGTTGTTTGTTAGACCTCACAAAATTATTATACAAGCGAAGCCTCCCCTTTAAATTTAACTTGGACTGCGTACGATATTTGATGACTAACTACCACAACATAACAAATGTTTTCATTTGCAATTTCGTAAATAATCAACATTCAGCACTTTCATTTCGACTTTTATTTCTTGTGTGTTGGCTCCTATGCCTCTGATCTGCCAAAGTTGAACTTCTGACTGACTCATGGAATGAAATTTAATAATCAGCACAATCATCGTCATCCGGCATTCCGATACCATAAAATGCATATGCACATAAATTAAATATAAACCCAGAGGTTAATAACTTTTAATAAATGTCTACTAAATACTAAATACCCAGCCAGTCTGTCTTTAGCTGATTGTTGAAAAGGAATTATTCCTAATTAAAATAAAGTGTTCTTTTAATTTTCATAAGTTTTAATTTTTTGATGTCAGATTTGAGAGTGTGAGACTTGCTAGTTACGATATTATTGAATCATTATATAAGGACATATAATTTTACGTAATTCCACAGTTCTTCGCTTGTCTACAGAATCCATGATATACGGGGAGAAAGTGAGTTACGTCTACGTACTTTATTAATACTGCTAGATTGGAAGGTTAGTCTCAAGGTTAGTCTATTCGTTACGAACCACCCTGTACTTCAATTTCGGCGATTCCTCAAGTTGAAAATATTGCCGCGGAATTGAGATAGTTATCTGAGCGTGTGGGCTGCCCAGTTCTCGAACTGCAACCAGCCGGAAAATATTTCGATTAGTGAACTTAGCTGGAGCAGATGACCTTTGTCCAAATATTTCAAGGTAAGTCCATTAATTTACCAAAAATAAAACTGAGTTAGTAAAATGGGATTAATTTGAATTTGTTTTGAAGATAATAATGTCATCCAGAGGAGGATTTGCAAGGAGGAGAGTTAAGCAAAAGGTTATTCAACCAAATGACTTGGCTCATGAGGTGGCAACTCGATTAACAATTAACAAAACTGTTCCAGCCACTGAAACTAAGAAGGGACTGATCCAAAAAATCAATTCTAAACTGGGGAAATATAATTTCCACTCCAATTGGATTCATAACTACGATATTTTTGAGAAGGACGCGAAGACTGTCTATGAAATCTTAACGGAAAAATTTTCCGAAATAGCCAGACAAGAAGATGAGTCAGAATTGAAATACAGTGCATTGGAAGTCATTGGTAGAAAGTTCACCCAATTGTATACTGCAGCCTACTTGAGGAAGTTTAATAAAATGGAGGCATATTTACGTGAAGCCAACGCTTTGGTCAACCATTGTTGCAAACCAGAATACAACTATGTTTCAATAGAATATCTTCCAGGACTTGTCTACTGTCTGATTGGACTAGAAGCTTACTATCTCGTCCGGACGCACGATTCCGCATTTAAAAGATTGGAAAATGTTTATAAGAACCTGGGGGACTTCATGCTTTTGACAGTGAAAGGACAAGTTGGTGTTTTGGCTATGAAGCAAAGCTTTATTGGACATATTGATCGAAAATCATATGAAGAACAATCTAAGATTACTGATCAAGTAAGTTTTTGATCAATTTATTTGTACTTTTAGCAAATGGCAACTATATGAACAGAAAAGAGGTGGTGGCGGCCGCGGTATAGCGGTAATTTCACCATATTGGTGACAGTGATTGGTGATATTGGTGAAACACATTGTTACTTACTCTTTTCTTATTCCAAGTTGATATAATTCATGTGTTGTAGATGATCGATTTGGACCCAACCAATGGCGACTGGTATCATTGGCGTCACAATGTACTCAGATTTGAAAGGCGTCAGCACTGGACTTTCCGGAATCCGAGCAAGAATGAAGACGAAGCGATTGTGATGGCAGCGAAATTGTCTCCCAGAAATCCGCGCATCTTGATTACACTTTATGCAACGATGGCTCAGACTGTCCGAAACAGTAGCCCAGACTTGATTTACGAAGAAGATATTTTTGGTGTTGGACGTATTTTGGAGTCTTCGATCGAAATTGTACAATTCCTGAAAAACGCCACTAGGTGGGAATTGTATATAATTGAAATGCTTCCAAGATTGGGTATGTATAAATTAATTTGATAATTTAAACTCAGTCCATTATAATTTCCAGGAAAGTTTTGGTTCTGGATCCACTATCGGTTAAGGCTAATATTACGACGGCGGAAATATTTTCGTCAATACTGCCGTATCAGTTCTTGGATCTTGTATTTGCCAAACTGTGTATTGAGAGGGTATTGCTTTTTCATCCAAATTCTAGCAAGGCTAACGGGCGGATGGGAATGTTTGCGTTGACTTACAAGGTGAAACATCTGACGTCTGAAGTAGTATCCCAATAATGTTTGACGCAAATTGTATGTATTTACTTTATTCTAATTTCAGCAAAATCGGAGAGAAGCAATCAAATATTTCATTCGTTCGCTGGAAGTGGATCGAAGGAACTTTACGACTTTATTGGAGTTGCTGTTCTGTTATCTCACGGATCATGCGGAAAACAGTCGAACGATAGAGTCAATTTTGAACCGTGAATTAACCAATTCTGAATGGACTGAAGAAAAGTTTGGAAGATTATATTTTGTCAAGGGACTGCATTGTTACATGCAATGGAAGCATAAAGAAACTTTAGACAGTTGGATTATGACGCACAAATTGTGTGGCGATTTCTCATTGTTCAGGGTAAATTATTCGCTCACAGAGCTCATGCTCAATTAATAATTCAATATTTTACCGGCATTGACACTTTAGTAATATATGTTTCTTTATTTCTAGAGTGTTCCGAATTTCAGGCAGAAATATGGCTGGACTATTGAGGCATTTAATCTGTATGACATATATAGCATGGTCACGTCGACCTGCTTAGATTGGAAATACTCCACAGCTGAGAATAAAATTTTGAAAGAAATTTCTGTCACCATATTTGAAACAATTGGTAAAGACAAACATTTCATGGCTAACTCTAGACCAAGATATTTTTTTCAAGAAAATTCTGGTCGAAACTTTGGCACTCGCCAAGAAGGTGGCTTTGATGGCCCAGCGCCATGGCTGAAGCGAAATGTCACTCCGAAGGTATCCTCTCCCTCATCCTCACGTGGAAGTTGCACTGGAACTCTATCAGCGCTCCACGAAAGTCCATCCACTGAAGAAAACGCCTTCAAAATTTTGGGTTTGAAGCCTGGAGCATCGCTTGATGAAATTAAAAAGGCGTATCGGAAACTTTGTTTAGAAGTTCATCCAGGTAAGACATTTGCCTCTGATCATGTGCATATTCTTTAAAAACATCATTCTTTAATTTCTATTACAGACAGGAATCCTTGTCGTGATTCGGAAGACTATGAGGAGAAACTAGAGAGAATGAAGAAAATCAACATTGCTTATGAGGAGCTTACTTGCAAATGGTATGGCAGTACTTGATAGATTCAATTAGTATTTCTCCTCTTTCGATGATATTCTTAACATATCTTTAAACTTTTCTAGGGTCACAGTTTCACAACTTGGAAACCAGGGAAGGAAAATGAAGAGTATTATGAATTAGCATAATATTGTGTACATCAACCAATATTAACGGATGCATGAATTCAGATTTACTTTATCCTTTATCTTACTTCTAGACTTTACTTCACTTACATTCGAATAAATTAAAAACGACAAGAATTGTAATATTTTTTGTCACTTTTACTGCTTAAGTTACTATTCAGTCGATACCTCATAGATGTACAGATGTAACCTAATGGACACAGTGGTAGTATTTTGTAATAGTTAAATTATAATCAAACATTAATTCCAGAAAGTCTAGACTTTCGATGGATACCCTTGGTGCTTTTAAATCGACAGGGCAACCCTTTGTTAACAATTAGTTGGTAGCGGTGGTATCCATCGCGGCGACGCCGACTTTGTCTTTGTTTCGAAACTACAAGTTGAACCGTGATCAGTGATGAGTGACCCCTATCGACTCTCTGATATTTTCTATCCGTGACTTTTCCTGCAGTTGAGTTGACCAACATTATATAATCGTTATATCGTTAATTCGTCTGATTAGAACAAGAGGCGATCGCGAAATCGAACTTCACCAAACCACGTTTTTGTCATGTCAGAATCAGGTTAGATGCGTAAAAATTATACCAGTAAATAGACCCGAAAGTTAGATGCGAAATACCAGCCAATTCATGAGCAATGTCGTTATCACTTTCGGTTTAGGCGAAAATCTATTACTACGATTACTGAGCGTCGTTTCGTTACTTGGAAGTTTATTTTTAAGATAAAGACAAGCATTTGCAGGCAGGCATTTGTGCTCAATTGGCTTTCGGAGTCGGAGACATTTGAATATGAACAAATCACATTAGTCTTCCAAATGATACACTAGATATTTTTAATTTGTTCTGAATCACTAAGGTTCGTCAGGGCGAAGGTCTCGTTCTCGGGGATCGAAACCGTTAGAAATGGAACCACAAGGTCTTGCCGAAGAATTAGGGATGACCATCAATGATGAATTTTTCTCTAATCTTATTGAAACCAAGGACAGTCTCGTCCACAAAATCAAATCAAAATTGGGAAGTCATAATTATCATTCAAAATGGATCTGTGACTTTGATGCTTTTGAGAAAGATGCGAATACTGTCTATGAAATCCTTACAAATAAATTTTCCGAAATAGCCAGACAAGAAGATGAGTCAGAATTGAAATACAGTGCATTGGAAGTCATTGGTAGAAAGTTCACCCAATTGTATACTGCAGCCTACTTGAGGAAATTCAATAAAATGGAAGGATATTTACGGGAAGCCCACTCATTGGTCTCTCATTGCTGCAAACCAGAAAACAACTATGTTCTTGTAGATTATCTCCCAGGACTGACTTACTGTCTAATTGGAATCGAAGCCTACTATCTTACACGATTGCCCCGAAAGTCATGCACATTTAAAAGACTAGAAAATAATTATAAGAACTTGGGAACCTTTAGACTTCTGGGTTTGAAAGCACAAGTCGCTGTTTTGGCCATGAAACAAAACTTCCTTCGACACATTGATAGAAAATCATACGGAGAACAAATTGAGATTCTTGACCAGGTACGTTTTATTAGCGTTATCTAGTGAAGACGGCTTACGATTAATGTGATGATTCTACCGCATACCTCATATCCAGTTGTTTTGGGGTTAATTTATTGGGTAACTTGCTAATATTTAGATGATCATGATGGAACCCGTGAATGGTGACTGGTATCACTGGCGTTACAATGTAACGAGATTTCAACGACGTCACCAATTACAGTTTTCATCTATAGAGCAGGATGAACTGAACTTGATCATTAAAGCAGCCAAACTGTCACCAAAGAATCCTCGTATACTAATCAGCCTCTACTCGGTTATGGCTGAGATGGTTAGAAACCGTGGACCAGATTGGGTATGCCATGGAGACTTTCTTGGCATTGACCGTGAATTTGAATCTCCTGTTGAAATAGTCCTTTACTTGAAAGGAGCGACAAGGTACTAAGCTAACGAGAGTGAATTTTCCATGAATATCTAGTTTTAATTTTAATTTCCGATGAATTGACTTATTTTCTTTTTAGAAAAGTCCTAGTTTTGGATCCAATGTCGGTTAAGGTCAACATCACTGTGGCTGAAATATTTTCAGCTACTCTGCCTGATCAATACATGGACGCTGTTTTTGCCAAAATGTGTATTGAGAGAGCATTACTTTTCCATCCAAACTCTAGCAAGGCTAATGCACGGATGGGGATATTTGTGTTAACCAATAATGTGAGAAATATGAGTACAGATTATGTCCATCTATGATAATTGTGCATTTCTTGAATACGACATTACTTTTGAAATGCCGACATTATAATATTTTACTATAAACCAATTATTGGCTTTAAGGGGAATCGGAAAGAAGCAATCAAATATTTTATCCGTTCAATTGAAGAGGACCGAAGGAACTTTTCAACCTTATTGGATTTGCTATTCTGCTATTTAGCAGATCATGCTGAAAACTGTCAAACTATCGAGAAAATTTTAGAACGCGAATTGGTCAATCCTGATTGGACTGCATCAAATCTTGGAAGATTGTACTTTATCAAAGGATTGCATTATTTCTTGTTATGGAAGCATAAGAAAGCGATCAATAGTTGGATTATGACGTACCAATCTTGCGGTGATCTCATTGGATTCAGGGTTATCAGACATAACTTTAATATATTTTACCTCAAAAGGAAATTATATATTACGTGTGTGTATATTTTAGAATTTTGGAAGTCTTAGACAAAAGTATGGATGGAACAACGAAGCCTTTGACTTGAATACTATTTATCTCATGGCAAATTCCACAATGGGAGCTTACACGACTCCGAAAAGGAATGTTTTGAGAGTCATCATGTCTGCAATACGTGAGGGAATAAGCAAAGAAAAATTCTATGCTGCAAATCCAAAACCAATCTACGCTCTGCGTGTGAATCCTAATCGAGGTAGAGGAGGATTTTGTGGATCAGATATGCCGCACGGAGGATTCGTTGCAGGACCAGGGGCAAAATGGTTAAAACCGAATAATCCCAATACTCCGAAGGCACCCTCATCCATGACTTCGGAAGAGATTTTAGAATATGTTCAAGAACCTCCACCCATTGAAGAAACGGCTCACCAAATCTTGGGTTTGGAATCAGGAGCATCTCTCGAAGATATTAAAAAAGCGTACCGGAAACTTTGTTTCGAAGTTCATCCAGGTATGAATTGAGTTGGGATTTATTTTAAACGAATTTTTATTAAACGAATATTATTTTAACACCTACCAGATAAAAATCTCGGACCCGGCGGAGAGGTTAATGAGGAAAACCTGGAGAGAATGAAGAGAATCAACGTTGCATTTGAGGAGCTTACTTGCAAACAACAACGGTTAGACCAGATTTCACCACTAATCGATTCATAGTATGGTGACACGTGAAAATCCCGCCGCAAAAATCCCTCGGTCAAAAATCCCTCGGTCAAAATCCCTCCTCGTCAAAATCCCTCCGACAAAAATCCCTCGGTCAAAAATCCATAATGGACAAAATCCCTCCACGACAAAATCCCTCCGTATGTTAACTCCCATGCTAACTCCCATGCTAACTCCCATGCTAACTCCCATGCTAACTCCCATGCTATCTCCCATGCTAACTTCAAAGCTAACTAACTCCCATGCTAACTCCCATGCTAACTAACTCCCATGCTAACTCCCATGCTAACTAGCTCCCATGCTAAGTACAGCATATAATGAGATGCACACGTAAAGGCTTACAAATAGATATTTAAAAGTTTATTCCGAATAGAAGCCCGGGCTTCTATTTGTTCAGGCAAGGTCGCAGGTCACAGACTTTCACCGATTTCTCCATAAGG
>JAQGCB010000626.1:0-19966 GCA_034698835.1 Protaphorura tricampata
ACATTAAATTGGTGAAAAAGGACCACTGTCTTTAAAACAAGAAGCCCAAGAGCTAAGTCACAGGTTAGAGGACAAATGGACTAAAAACATTATACTTTGTCGTCAATATGTAAAACAAAAGCGGGTAAATCCCTTGTCCATAAAATTACAATTCGAACAAAAAACTGTCTACCTTTACCACAACATTATAAATGCAAAAATCAATCGGATTAAGCTAAACTGCACTGAAAATCGTAAAAAAAAATTAATAAATAATTCATAGTCCGTGGTTGAATTTTTGACTTTTACACGAAAACACTCAAAAGAAAATACTACTCTTCACTGTAGTTTTTCCCTGCACTGCATGTAAAACTCTTTTGACGAAACAGTCAATCAACCATGAGTTTGGTCATCCTCCACGAAATCATAAGCTTGTTCTCGTCCAACACATTCCACATGTGAAACCTGATTAGGTATAAGAAAAGCATCGTTCCAATTACTAATTACAAATGCACAAAAACGATGAAATCATTTCAGGCAATAATCGATAAATTAAAATTCCCAGTACCTTATTTCGAAAAACGACACCATAAAATTTATGGGCATTCTCAAGCAGTTCAGGTCTGAAAGTAGTTGTAATAAACTGGGCATCTCCTGATAATTCGTGAATCATGTCAGCAACCGCCTTTCGATGTTGAGAGTCCAAAGCCTGAAACAAATAACATTCATTTTAGAAAATCCTGCAGTGGCTAAACCGACTTTACATTACATTTATATTTACTATTCCTATTCCATATCGTTATTGGGATTCAAAATTTTGACCAACTCTTACCTGATCTATTTCATCGAATAAGTAGAATGGTGCAGGGTCACACTTTTGAATGGCAAAAATGAGTGCGAGGGCGACCAACGACTTTTGGCCTCCGGACAACTGATTCATTTCCTTCATTTCAGCTGACTGATTTCCACTGAAACTAACACGAATCCCAACACCAGTAAAAGTGTCAGAATTAAAGCCTTGTAAAGATGTTCCTCCGTCCTCCTAAAAGAAGAGAAAGTGTACGGCTAAAAGCAGGAATTAAGAAATAAGAATAGAACAATCTTACAGCCTTAATCCAAAACTTGGTATTTTAATGAACCACGAGATTTGGCACTGAATTCTAGTTTCTCGTTGAAGAACATAAGATAATAGGTTGAACATCATTAGAACACACTGCCAAATCTGAAATCTCTTGGTTCATTAAAATTGTACCGAGTTAGAATTGACTTCTAACTCCGAGAAACTTTAAGTACTCTTATTTGTTAACCTAATTTTTGGAGAAATTCATGAATACAACGAAACAACTAGTCGGTTAAAAAAGGTTGACTGTCTTCATCTGTCTACCCTACTCACCGTTTCAGGAAGCTCTGTTTCTTCTCTGTTGCCTGTTTGCATAACCAACTGTGCGTGGCCTCCAGGAACTAATTTTCCAAATACTTCAGTGAAGTATTTTGTCACTTGACGGAATGTGAACAGAATGGCTTCCGTTTTACGAAGTTCCAAATGGTCCATTAATTCGGTGATTTTATCATGCCTAAAAGTTCAGAGGAATTTATTCTTACACACATTACTCACTTAGAATTAATAATATTAACCGAAAATGCGGAATCATGTGCATACCCAACATCTAACTCTTCCTTCCTTGCTACAAGTTTTTCCTTCTGATCAGAAAATGACATAAATTGATCCAAAGCTTTTTTGTTCACATGAGCGTATTGTTTCAATTGTTGATTGGCTTTCTCCAACTGAGTATACAATTGTTTAATCCCAGTGTTGTGAAATTTGTCAAATGCTTCAGCAGGTATTGAACCCAACTCTCGAATCTTTTTGACACAATCATTTATTTTTTGTTGTAGTGTGTTTTGCTTCGTGGCCAGCTTTTCCAGATCTTTGGAGTCTTCATTGATTTTTTCTTGGCATTCGCGTTCCTCTGCCTTGTATCGCTCGCATTGCTCCTGAGCACCTTTCAACTAATATAAAATAAAATTAATTTAGCTCGAACGCCGTTAATTGGTTTGCTCCCTTCCCTGGTACGATTCATGTTTCCGATTACATTGTAGTACTATACGAAAAAACAAATTACCTTGGAAGATGAGTCGCTCAACTTTCTTTCCGCTTGTCCTACGGATTTTTCTAGCGATTTAATTTTACTTTCAGCAGATTTCAACTCAGATTTGCAATGGTCAAGCTCACGCTTCCTGTCTTCCACTGAGATTTCTTGCAAGGCTTGAGACAACTCCTCGCGACGTCTGCAAATGTTTATTATATTACAGAATTAAATTTACTCAATTGTTGACAACAAAATGATAGAAAAACGGAAGTATTCATACATTCCGTTATTATGTTATTGAGGTAACTGTTCTATTCGAGTCAAGCTTTACCTCATGAGATTATTGTTCAACGTATTTTCCAATTTATTCTTTTCCGCTTCTTTTTGCATTCTCCTTGTGAATGTTTCCTTATTCTCCTTCGTCAATTGGCGAATTTGATCTGTTAGAATGTCTACTTCACGTTGATCAGCAACTGATAAACTGGACAGCAAATCTTGATGAAGTTCAGCTTCAAACCCTTCTTTCGTAGATTGAAGAGCCTCCAGATTGGACTTTAATTGATTTAATGATCTTTCCTTAGATGCCTTAGAACGATCGATGGAGCTGATTTTTTCTTTACTGAGTCGAATATCAGTTTTCACCTTGTCAAACGTGTCCCTTTAATTTTTAATTTATAGTAACGCAACATTAGAAACTAGAGTACGTTTTAAACTTGTTACTGTAAACTGTAACTACCAGCTAGCTAAAACTTACTTGATTTTACTATTCTTCGTTTCATTCTTCTGCATTTCAGCTCCAATTTCTTTAATCTTCTCCTCAACAAGGTAAAGTTCTTTCTTTAGCCCAGACATTTCTTTGTCCAACTCATCCTTCTCTAATTTCAAAGCTGATCGTCTCTTTTGAATTTCAAGACTGGACCTCGAGGTATTGTAATATCCGCCTAGATAGCAAATAAAAAAATACACTCAATCTTAAGCAATCTTTAGAAAACTGATTATAGAACTTACCGGTAAGGACACCCTTGCTCATGACCTTATCACCATCCAAGGTGACGCAGTCAAACCGATGGGACTTGGCAGTTTTAACGGCGGCTTCTAGCTCCCGACAAATCAAGGTTTTTCCAAAAATGTGTCGAACCGACTTTTCAAACTTTTCTTCATATTTGATAACCCGGACCATCTCAATGACATTCTGAAAATAGTGTTAGTGTTTTAAATAAACTAAATGAAGATCATTTTGAATTTTTCGTTAATTCTCTCTGAGGGAATTGAAGGAAGTTTGACAACATTGACTAGGATCCCGATTCGTTAAAAACTGACGGACGTGTTATTTAAACCCCCATCTATTTGAAAGCGTACCTTATCAGTCATAGAAAGTAAAACAAGAACTAACCGGATCTTTAGGGTATTGGACATTGGACACCATCAGCCTGTTCAATGGCATAAAGTTTACTTCACCAGGTAACTTTTGTCGATTGAACTCTTTCAATATAGTGGAGCCAATTTCATCTGTCTCAACAATGTGGTAATACAATCTGAAACAAATCAAAATTGCAAAAAAGAAAAAAGAGACTAATGATTAGAAGAAAAATTGTATTTCGAAGGATTCACTGTTAAATACCGTTTTCCAGCAGTGACTTCACAAGCTGTTTGGGTCCCTTCATCACAACGTATATTTTCTAAAACGAGTCCATGGTATCCCTTAACAATGTGTTCATAACCTCCCCGGTTCTTGAACGTTTCCAAGACTTGTAAAACGCTGTTCCTCCCGTTAAAAATTTCCCGACCGGCCATTGATCGAAATTCCCCCTCACATTTGCTTGACTCTTCATTTTTCAAGCTGAGACTCTGCTGCAAATTGCTTTCCTTCCTCCAGAGTTCACTAAAGTAAAAAAAAAATCATTAAAGAATTGACAAAAGCTTCACCAGATACTTTCAAGAACTAAGAACTAAATCGATTATGCGAATTCGTTTAACGTTGTATATATTTGTAATGATAATAAAGTAACAATCCTGCTAAGAATTCACGAAGACTCACTTTCGCTCGGAGTGAAGTTGGTCCCGTTCCTTCTTCAGTTCGTAATACCGTTTGTTATAATCGTCAATGTTTGTCTTGTAGCTTTCAATTTCACCGGTCATTCTCTATTTATAAATTTCGTTCCATTACAAGACTTTTTAAGTCTGAGGAATAAATTAATTAACATACCTCCGAGTCATCCTCAAGTTCAACTTTTTTCTTGGCGTCCATATCTAATTCTTTCACTAGACGATCAATGTCTTCAGCTTTGTCCTTTAACCGTTTGTTCAACATTCTGTAAAGATAAACAGGAAATATGAAATTCAATACAAGAAACATTAAGTCAGATCCTAACTTTCAATTCACCCAGATAAAACAATAAACAACTATACAATTATTTACTTCAATTCACTTGCAATCCATTTGTCACGTTCGTCCTTTGTTGTAAATTGCGACCCACGGCCTTGCTTTGCGTACAATTCTTTCCGTTTCTGCTCCTTCAAACCCAATCTGTAAACAACGAAACAAACAAGGTGTAATTTTAGATAGACTACTAATGAACGAATCAAAGCATTTTTATTAGAATCAGACTAACTCTTTTGTAATGATTTCCTCCTTCTTTTTCAACTCTTCATATTCAGGTTTCACTCGACGAAGTTCCTCTTCTTTCTGTTTTATAGTTGACGTCAACTTTTCAAGTTCCTGTTCCGCTCGTTTTTTAGAATTTTTGTCTCCACTCATTTCTTCGTCCAAATCTCTTTCGCGATTTTCCAGTTTTGTCTATACAAAAGCATACGTTAAAACAAACTATTCATTCTATCATAATTCTGTACTTCTGGTAGAGAATTGGTCATTCTGGAAGGTTCCCCAACGATTGGGGTCCCAATATGACGAGATCGATATGACATTACATTACATTACGACGACAACGAGGTGAGTAAAGAGTATAACGTACTAATTAAAAATTAACAATTTACCCTATCTTGCTGCAGCTGCTGAAGTTCAAGTTGAATAGTTTGCTTCTCTTCCTTCGCCTGACTCACTTGCTGTCTAATTTCTTTCAACTCCCGTGAAGCTTGTTTTGCATTTTTCTCAGACTCTCTGAGACGGGTGCGAAGGGATTCTGATCCCTCTCCTGATTTCTTTCGTCGATTCTCTAAATCATCCAATTTTTTTCTTGTATCATTTAATTCCCTGTCGTGGATTGTGTATTCTAACGCTCGGCGTTTCTTGTCCCATTTCTGGTACTCCTTTAATTCTTCCTTTTCCTCTTCTAGAGTTTTGAGTCTGTCCTCGATGGTTTTCAAAAATTCTTCAATTTTTTCCTTTTTTCCTTCCGTTTCTAAAAGTAAATGAAAAATATTTTCCAACTCGATTTGTATTAATGTAGAAGTACCTAATCAAGTAATGTTAGGTCTGAACTCGAAACCCCCTTCCCTTGCATCTATCGTCACGTTATTGGGAGTACCCGGGCGGGCATCGAGAAGGCCTAGTCGCACGTCGCACTGGGTTGGCAGAACTCAGGGAAAACCCGAATCGCCCGACCGAATGGACGGCCTGATCGCGTTATAGGTAGAAGTGAGGATAAGAAACGAAAAGAGCGAAAATGAGAAAAGAGTGAACGAACCACCCCATTTAGCAGTACTTTCGGGGAGGTCAACCTCAGGTGAGAAGTGAGATTGAGGCAAAATAAGATTTCGTAATATACGTATTAATAGCAAGCGGTCAATGGTCAACCCATGCAAAACCTGGTAGAAACCACTTTACGATTACGTATTAAGTTTGTTAAGAATTTAAGATGCTAGTACGTGGTGCAATTACTGTAAATGTGCAAATACTCCAGATACAAGACAAACTACATAAACAGCTTTAGTCTAAAATCTTTATGGAAGAAGTACAAACCTTTCAGAATGGATTTAGACTCCTCCTTCCTCTCATCGTAAACACGAGTACCTGCAACCTCACGCAGTAATTTCAGTCGGTGGGCATCTGGGGCGGTTGCCATTTGATTAATCTGATTAAAATTGGAAATAAAAATATGAATACCACTTCAAGAGAATAAAGTGAAGTAAACTTGAATAATTATATAAAATACAATACCAGTCCAAGTGCCAAAATTTTAAAATTGTTTTTCATTCAGGACAATCAAATTATTTCGACCCCAAAAACATATCGGAAAATCTGATAAGTTTGGAAATGTGCAGAAATGTGAAAGCTCGTTAAGTAACCTACCTTTCCTTGCTTCACAATGTAATACGGGTTTGATCTGGAGAATCCAGCAGACTCAAGTAGATTTACAACATCGTTCCGAGGAACCATTTTCTTATTCAAAAAATATTGATCCTTCTTTGCTCCAATCACGCGTCGCAAAAATACTTCTTCACGGTCGATCTATTTAAAAATAAATTTTAATTCCATTTTGCAAGTCTGGTATGTACATCTCAATCTCAATGTCAGCCCAGAATTAAAGTTTAGAATTACCGGAAATCTGCTATCACTGTTATCAAATATAATCTCCACGAATCCTGTGAGAACTTTCGGGCCCGTTCCTTCATGGAGAAGTGCTTGTCGTTGTTCCGGTCTCAAGTGTGAAAATTCATCGCTGAGGACAAATTGGATTGCTGAAATAAAAGTAAAATAGAATGGTCGCATATGCATTCAATATGGAGTGGAACTTACAAATCTCCCTCTTCTCCCTGTAGTGTTAAAATTGAAGGTGAGTGGTGGCCTTAGCAAATAATTACGTGAAACTGATGAAGTTAAGTTAGTAAAGAATAATTTACCGAATAAGATCCTAATTAAAATAAAAAAATTGTGTCCCGAAGACCATACTACTAACCATAGAAGAAGTTACTCTTGCCGGATCCATTTCGCCCCACTGTAATAAAAAATAATAACAAAATTTTTGTAATTAGACAAAAAAAAAGTAACACCGTGAAAATTAAAACTCAAAAATCAAAGAGCTTACCTACGACATTGTGACCTTTGTGAAAAGGCTCCACAACAGTCTGCTCACGGTAGCTTTTGAAGCCTTGGATAATGACCTAAAGAAAAATAGATTTATTAGTGGGTATTAGTTTTTTATTTTTTCTCTCGATGTAATACACAACTCCTCCTCAGTAGAATTCTCTGTGTATCCCTACTGTCTAGCAATTTGCAATACCAAAAAAACGGTTTATGTCATTGAATTTTATCATTTTGTGGTGAGAGAATTTTGGAATATACCCATTTTTGGATTTTCGAGAACCCAACGAAATAATTAAAAACCGACGATTCTAACTTTACAATAAAAATAAACAAAACTATTATTTTCGTTTAATTATCAGGGTCAGTCAAATGTCCAAAAAAGAGTACATTTTCTCAGTTTGAACAATTTCATTTCATACTTTTTTAATTTCATTTTTCCTTACCTGTTTGATGTGCATGACACAAAATTGGTATGATTTTCTGAAAGGAGAAAATTCAAAATAAATGCAAAATGTTAATGCAACTCGTAGAAGTCCACGCCGCTAAGCCATCCAATGTCACTGACACTGACCACCCACCCGGACTCCAAATAAAAACACAGTACACTATTTCAGAGTGATCACTAACTAATCACTGATCAATTTTTTTAAATTATTTTGAAAGAACACAATTTTTGAAAAGTGAAAAGATTTGAAGATTGAGCGGAGCGTCAGAAATCCCCGCCGTTCCTTCCGGGACTCAAAGACAAAATAAAGATTCTCGATGTTCTCAGTCCAACACATTGAGGAGGAGCAGACGAGTACAGGGTGGAACATAAAGTCCAATATAAAATGAGCTAAGGTATGCATTCTTGTCATTTGTCTCAGAATTTATGTAGCAAATTTAGTCCAAGTTTGAGATGACATCAACTGCCGAATGCCCGGCTGGGTCAGGTTAGACTAAAGATTAAACGGATCAAATGGTCCTGGCCGGAGCCAAGCGTAGAGCTAGAGTGAAATACTCCAAAAAACTGACTTGTATCAATGTATTTGTATTAATCTTCTCTTTGATTCGGAAAATTGGAACAAGTCCTCCTTCTTGATTTAAAATTTAAACGCAAGGTCACTGGAGTCAATTTTTTTTAAATTAAGGAAGACAAGATTGCAAAATTAATGTTGCTAATTCGATTTCGAACATGGTGAATTCAGAAATTTTTTGCTGGAATTTGTATTACAAACAGCATCGAATAATCTGTAGTTTTATGATGAGTAGATACAGTTTAACTGAATTCATAGGCGTATTCTACAAATTAAATTAAAGATAATATCTGTAATTTGGAATAAGTGCATCCCTGTTTTTATTCCGAATGTATTAAATATTTTTGGCCACACTCAATAATTTATACCTGTATATGTATACGAGTTACGAATACGATTGTAGTGTACAGTACCAGCGCAGCGTGTACACTCTGTACACGCACTGACTGAGTAGATATGTGTAAACTTTTAAACCGAACACATGAAAATGGAAAAAGTAGCAAGATGATATTTTATAATTTCCACCGAATGAAAAAGAAACTGAAGTTTTAAGTAACAGAATGTTCCAAAAGATTTATTTCAAAATCCGAGTTGCGTTGCGTCCGTGCGTGCCCGTTGTATCCCATCGTATTGAATTTTTAAGACTTCAGATATTCCAACACACCTTGCCGAACAAGTGGTTCACATTGAATTCGTGTAAGGAAGTGAAGACTGTCTTTTCGCAAGTAAACCGGTTCACCAAAATCCGTTTCCAATTCCCAGTCTTGTAAAACTCTCACCTAAAATTCGTATTTTAATATTTTTAATTTCAATTCAAGCATTTTGATACAACTGTCTCAAGCCTTGAAAATAAATATTTTATGGTGAAATCCGATACATTTCGACGGACAGACAAGGAGCCTGACCTGGATCATGAGAAGTTTTGGAGGTTTTATATTTTCAGTCAAATCCAGCCCACTATCATCACCAATAGATCGCATGTAGTTTGCCAAAATTTTATTGTAGTTTTTGAAAAATTGTTGTTCCTGTTCCGACGTATTGAGACGAACATTTTCAGGAAGTACGCTCCCCTGAGTCCATCGCATATCTCTAACTCTTACTAACCGGTTGTACCTAATCAGCATTACCACAAAAATTAAAACACAACCAGTATTCAATCAAAATATCAAAGTTTCAGTCCAATTACAAATAAGACAAGACACATTGTTTATTTCGTTCCAGTGCTGCGTGTCGTAAATGTAGTCCAGGGATTACTCCGCTATTTCCAGCTACGCTCATTGACCTAAAGTAAACAGAATGAAAAAATACATTAAAATTGGTACAATAGTTAATAGTTAGCCAAAGGTCGTACTCGTAGGTAAACTTACACCTCCCGCTGATTCTGTTCAAAGAGCGCCAGCATTTCATCAAATATTTGTCGAAGACCATTTTCCTGAAAAAAAACCAGTGCATTTTTGTGTGTATGTATTATCAAGTTTCTTTTCAAGAAAAGAGAAAAACACTAAAAAACGTTGAATAAAAATGAAGCCTTGTTGTAGGTTATAAACACGGACTTACATCAAACGGCGGAAGTGCGCCTCCAGTACTAGCACTTCTCTCCAGTTCTTTGATGAGATCAAATGCGCGGTTTGCAAACATTTCTCTTCTCCAAAAAATCGACCAGTTGCCAGTTGCTAAAAAAAAGTAAAAAAACTGATGAATGCTCCAAAAAAAATTGTGACTTGGTATGCCCGGTGGGAATTTGTTATGAATGTTATGATTCCCATTTCCGTTCCCACTCAAATGTCAAATCCAATGGCCCACGTGCACACTCCCAGTGTCTAAATTTAAATCACCAAATAATAAAAAAAAAATTGAGTGATAAAAAAATCCATTCTTTTTTCCTTTGCCTATTTCCTAACATTACATTACATTTTTATCTAATCACTCACTCCACATACATTTAAAATTGTCCAACCGCCAGGGATGAGTCAAAAGTCCAGCTCATCCCGATTCCCGTGTCTTACTTTCCATTTTCAAACGCCCATACACGTCCATAGTCCATCAGTAGTTTCAGTAGTCAGTAGTTTCATTTTTTTTTTATTTCAGTCAAAAAAATAATTGTTGACCGTGTTGACTAGGTCCGACACGGAAATCAAGGTCACAGTGGAATAGTGCATTGAATGTATTTGTATTTCTTCCAAAATAAGGGGGACTGAGACTGAGACTGACCTGTGTTCAAAATTAATTATTTCCTCATTAGATAGAGTATAGATGATAGGTGCAATTGGTTATCGATTAATTAGCAATTAAGCAAATACTAAATACCAAAGATAAAGACGTAAGGAAGTCGGCGGACGCAGACGACGGAGTGGAGAAAGGGAAAGGTATGCTCATTTTGCTCATTTTGGTATTAAAGGATAAGTAAGTCGGTAAGTTGGTTTCATTTGATTTCGTATTCGTTCAAAAATGAAAGCGGTAGTTATTTGTTTTTAGCAATCCAATGACTTTGTTTGTTTAATTTTGAAAGCAAACACGATTGCACATTTCTTGTTTGTATGGTATGACTCATCCATTTAACATTCTTTCCTATTATGAAATACACCCTGAGTAGCTCCTAGCTCGAACTATGGACGTCGACGTCACTAACGTTGATAAGGTTTAAAATCACGTCAATCTATCAGTTAATTGGCCATTTGTTGTTCTTTTTCAAATAGAACCATTATAACATATTGAATCGAACTGTGCTCATTTTTGTTATTCCTTAGGACAACTTAAGCCAAAGAAAATCCAATTTAAATTGAAATGGGCCGGAACAAGGAGATCTAAACCAAGGTTCTCTTTCTCGCAAGTACGGCACGACAGGACAGGACTATAACAGAAAGAGAAAGACAGCGAGGGCTACGAGTACGAAAGTGTTAACTTTTTCGTCCTATCTCTTCCGTACATCGGATTTGAGGAATGCCTTCCGCAGATTATATTGACGGGCAGAAATATTCCCCTCTGGTAAGTCATTGTTTGTTCATTATTCGGTTCTGTTGTTGCAGAGAATTAGATGATATATTTTAGTTGTACGCGAACTGTAGGATATAGGAGAAAGATGAGAATCGTGGTCCCAAAACTATTCTGAATTCTTTGATCTTTCTGATCTTAAACTACTCTTTGGAACCAAATTTTGTAGACTGGACTTGTTTACGTGTTCAACTTAATCGTGGGAACTGGTGCACTAACGTTACCAGCCGCATTTGGACGAGCAGGATGGGCCCTCGGATTGGCTATGATTATTGTTCTCGCATTTGTCAGGTAATACTGATTTAGTAATTACTAAACATGTTTTAATATCGCTAAAAGAGTGACACCGAATCCGAAACTTTTAGAGGAAATCCTAAATATTAGCAAACACAATTTTATTATACATACATCTTGCGGATTTAACTATTCTGTGGTTTTTATACTAATTTAAATTGGATATTTGATTTGATCGATTTGATTTTGGTTACAGTTTCATGACGGTCACATTTGTAGTGGAATCTATGTCCATTGCGAATGCCATGCTTCGTCGAAGACATAAAGACAGTGATGTCGTGAATGATTATCGACCAAGAGGAGTCAGAGAAAGGGATCCTTTAATTCCACCGGACTTAAATGATCGTCAGGCTGAACTAATTCGGGATGCTTCCGTGGCAGCTGGATATGAAATTAGTCAGAGAGTTGAAATGGTAAAACAATCTGAAAGTGTAATTCATTCGAAAAGTATGGCCGACTAAATGTCAAATGTTTTAATTTTTATAAATAGGGACGCATGGCTGGGATGTTCTTCTCTAAGACTGGACTTTATTTATTTTATCTCTGTATCGCGATTTATTTGTATGGGGATTTGGCGATTTATATTGCGGCAGTTGCGAAATCTCTTCGGGATGTTTTATGGTATGAGTATGATTATTATAAGACAAGACAACAACTCTAACAAATGTGGATATTAGAACGAAATTTTATTTCTCCTTTTGGCTTTTCAGTACTTACTCGCCGTATAACAGCACAGCAGATTTGTACGCACATGCAAACACCACTATAATCCCAGATTCAGCCGGGTGTTGGTCCGAAGATGATGGGATAAATCGATTTGACGCTTACAGAATTTTCTCAGTCATGTTCCTTTTGGCACTGGGACCTTTTGCATTTTGCAATGTCCAGAAAACAAAATACCTTCAAGTCGCAACTACATTTATGCGTTGGGCAGGTGTGTCCCATGTGTTTGTGAACATTTTTTGATTAATATTATTGCCCACTTTCTTTCACATTTCTTCATGTCTTTGTTCTTTCAACAGCTTTCATGATAATGATTGGGATTGCGGGAGTTCGACTGATCAAAGGTAGTCTTTCTTGTTGATTTTTCTTGTAAAATGTTTTTATTTAAATAATCCTTTTCTCAATTTTAATAATAAATCTTATATCTATTTTAGGACAAGGGACAGGACATCCGGTGACTGCAAATTTCTATGCACTTCCAAACCTATTCGGCGTTTGTGTCTATTCCTTCATGTGTCATCATTCACTTCCATCTTTAGTCACTCCAATTTCTTCCAAAGCTAAAATTTACAAATTATTTGTAGTAGATTATGCTCTCATTACAACGTTTTATCTCCTCCTTGCATTTACTGGGATATTTGCATTTGACACTCTACAGGATTTGTACACCCTCAATTTTGAGCCTGAGAAAGGCAGTGATCATAGTTTCATGATCATAATCGTACAATATTTCCTTGCACTTTTCCCGGTGTTTACATTGAGTACGAATTTTCCAATTATTGCTATAACCCTAAGAAATAACTTGAAAGCTTTATTCCTACTCCCAGAAGATGACGAAGAGATTGAATCGTCGGATGATGTTGAAATACGAAGTCCCCCAGTAACATCCAAATGTCTCAAAATTTGGTCTGCTGTTGGATTTCCACTTTTAGCAATCATGCCACCCTTTGCTATTGCTTTATTTGTTGAGGATGTACAAATGCTTGTGAGTGTCACTGGGAGCTTTGCAGGGGCTGGAATTCAGTATGTAATTCCGATATTTTTAGTGTATAGTGCTAGACGTATGTCTGGAACGGGAAATCCATATGCTTCACCATTCAAACACGTAGCATGGCTATGGTTAGTGTTACTGTGGTCAATAACGTCAATTATATTTGTGACGGTGAATTATTTTATTGCCAAACCTACTATATCATAGTCAAATTATCTTATGATATACCAAAACCAGAAGAGAGAATATTCTGTTCAAAAATATAAATATCGAATATGTACAGTATATCAATATCGCATGAATATTATTATCGCAGTACAAAAAAAAGAGATTGTGTAAACGACGACAATAAGGGTTTGAATAAAATCCACATAATGTAATCTATCCAAGACGACGAATTCCTTGATAGCTTATGGCATTTCTTCTCGGCATCCATCCATCGCCCCTTGAAAGGTCTCGTACCAGGTAGAATATAAGTCAAAGATATTCTCTCCAGGCTTCAGTCTCATTTTGGAATTACGACGTGCAGGTACTTCTTGGTTAATATTACTTTTTAGTTTCATTTATTTTTATTATACCCTCATTTTTGTGTTTCATACTTGTACGTGTTTGGTTCCAGCGAAAGATAGTGTTCGTGTGCATCTACAATGGGGTTTGCCAACAATTTGATATCGTCGGCAGTCTTCATAATTTCGTGTATCATCTTTCTGATTCCAATGGGATTTTCTGTATCCGTTGGTTTTGATGACAATTTCATGGCTATGGCTGATTCTGATGAAATACTTTCGTTGATGAGGGATGAACTCAAGAATCTAAGAATAGATCTCACCAAGTCATTCGTGGCAGATCACACGAGAAGGAAAAGGGGTGAGTACTTATACAGTGTTATAATTTATACAATTTATAGTCGAAACTGTGGCTGTACCAGGCGACTGCTTGCGACAAGAATTGGCCAATTGGCACAGTTTTCAGTTATACGAATTCATATTCAACATCTCTCTTGTCACTTGTCGATGGTTTACGCGATGGCTTAGTTTGTAGTTATGATGTCACTGACTTCGGTACTATCCATAGCCGATCATTACTAACGACTTGTGTAGAACATTTGAAATATGCTGAGAGTAAATAAGCCTATATTTTATAGATGCATTGGGATTCACTTACGAAGCAACCATTTCTGAAAGGAAACCCACTTTCCAGACGAAAATCCATTCCGCAGGGCACACATCCTGTGTTTTCAAGAAGCAAATTCTTATCTTTCAGAATGATGGGATTTATAAGCTTGAGGAGAAATCAAAGTCTCAGTTTGAGCTTGTGAAGGTCAGCGAATGGGATTTGAAGCAAGGGGATGTAATTTTACATGTAAGTACTAATAGTGAGAGAATTTCCTGTCCTTTATCATTCGGTCTGATTCTACTACTCACTGTACTCATTCATTTCCGATTGTAGACTTACGAATGGGAAGACACATTATTCATTTTGACCTCGAGTAATGATGGGAGTTACTCAAGGTTAAGTACTCTCCAGACTGACTTCAGTCTCATCCCAAGACAACAGATTAAAAATTATGGAATTGTGACTGCTGCTCAATTTTTTGATTATAAACGTGATCTATACCTTGCTGTCGCCATTGATGACGCGTCTCACTCTATTGCCGTATCGCCGTAAGCAATTCAAGGACTCACGTAGAATATCTTAACCGATGAAATTATACATATAATTAACTTGGAATTCTATTTCAGAATTTATCGATGGGCTCGGACTTATATGGATCAAATCCATGAAATTCAAACTCGTGGAGCTTCAGCCGTCCTAGCATTCTCTGTCAATTCGTATAAGTACATTGCAATTGCACAAAGTCAAGATGATTATGGAAATTTCGAGGTAAAATTGATTGATTTAAGCCATGCCTTCCGTCCTGAAAGCGATGTTTGAATAAAATATTATTCTGCAGGTTGGAACTATTTTAGTTCGAATGTTTGGACGAGGTGAATTGGAGAAAGTTCAATTACTCTGGAGTTATAATCCTTCTGCCCTTGTTCACTTCAAAATTTTGCATGAGGATTTTCTGGTTATTGCACAGCGCGGTCTACCAAGTATTTCCTACTGGTTTGGTGGTAAGTTTTTATAATATTGGGTTACGACATTTGAGAACGTGCATACGTGAAGTCTACAAAGTCAAAGATATCGTTCAATGTTTTTCCAGGTTATGATTTTACATTCTGGGAGACACCGGATGGTCATTTTGGAAAAAATATTTTCTTGGATTCCATAACATTCGAAGATGGTGAGCCGCTGGTTTCAGCTGTGAATGAACGTAATGTCAAATTCATCACCAGAGCGTCCTCACGATCTGGAGAAAACGACTTGACTTTGAACTCTACAAACATAGTTTATTCTGTGGAGCCAACAGAGAAAATTGTTAATGCACAATTTTTAAAATCCACAAAGGAAAAATATTATTTGGCATTAACAGTTAGTCAGAATTCAGCACGATCAGCGGAATTGCAAGTGTTTGAAATAAAGTTGAACAAAGTTGCAATTGGTAAGTTCACATTTACACCTTTAAGCATTGAAGATTAACTTTGCTTGACTATTGTGTCTGGGTGCGCAGGTAAAAGTCAAGAAAAGGACCGTGATGATGAACTGTCCAAATGCTTAACCAATTTGAAAAATCGACTTGATCACGACGATCCAGATATAGACAAATTGGAAGGCCTCAATCCTTTCATTATTAACAAGAACAAGGACGTCGAATACACAGGGTCGTTGGACGTGTCACGTGGTGCAATAATTTTATCATCTGGAAATACATTTGATTCCACAGCAGTTCAACCGGACATTCCGGCTGAAGGTAATACATTTCGATTTTGCCAATGCAGATAATTCCAATACACATAATGTTCTACTGTCCATAGTTTACCAAATTCACTCATTCTTTGAAATAATTTTCAGAACAATACACGTTGCCACCGTCCCAGCTTCTTGCACTTGCGAATAAGCAGACTAGAGATTTCGACTTGAATGTTAAACCGAAATTAGACAAACTTCTTCTGAAATCTGTCGCCGGTAATGTTACTGGTGATAAGTCTTTCACGAAATCATTGAACATAGTAAATCTGGACTCGTCTACTAAGATGGAGGTAATAAATTCTGAATTAATGTCTCCTATTACACGATTTCACAGAACTTGTCTACTTTTTGTAATTTTAGATCCAAAAACTTAACGGCCACGTTTGGTCGGATATAGAGAATAACCTTCTTAGATTCCATTCCGTATCTGATCAACATCAGATTATATCTGGGGATTGGCAAGTTCAAACACTGAAGACCGAGAATCTCCAAGGTGTTGATCGTGTCGGCGATGTTCAAATTGATGGTAAGTTAAAACATGAACTATAAGTTTTGAAAGTATCGAATGGGCGGAAAAATGTCTAGATTTGATTATCTCTTTGTTAGATTTTCTGCTCACGTCTTGCGAAAATTCTGGGAAGCAGATTGTACAAGGAGAATGTGTATTCAAGTCGGATGTGCATTTCAAGGAAGGATTAAAACTTGGCACATTTGCCTCTATCAATGACATTTTGTTTTCTGACATTTCCCTTCGCAGTGATTCTCGTTCTACCAAAGTTCGGGGATTTAAACACGCGGATTTTATCAACGGCGGTGATGGATTCGAAGCTCTACACCTCAATGGGGTGAGCAAATCCAAATCACATTCAGAAACTACTATTGTAGCAAGTAATTTATTTGATTGGGTGTTTTATAGTTGAATATGAGAGAATGGCGGAATTCAATGATGTCTATTGAGGGAGAAGACCAATCCAGTACCGGCTTGAAAAAATTTTCTGGCGTGAGAAGAATAAATTCAGTGCAAGTTACTCGTCTCAATGATCGCGATTGGGGCGAGTTCCGGAAATCCGTTCTAAGCAGCGGACCAGATCAAACCATTCAAGGTTCACAAAATTTGTTCGTATGGTAAACTTTAACCCACGAATTCATACAAAGCAATCAATTTTCGTTTGTAAATTAAATTTGACAGGTGATGTGGAATTCAAGCATCTCATGGCTTCTACATTGAACGCAGAGAGCATAAATTCAAAACTAATCAAAGATTTGTTCACAACGACCACTGATCAAGACATTACATCTGACATTACGGTGTCCAAGCTGAACCTTCGACGTAACATTGAAACCAGTACGGTCAACGACATTGACATCAGAGATGCAGTTCGAACCACCGAGGATGCAGAAATTCAGGGCCAAGTCCAACTAGAAAAATTCAGTGTGACTGATGTTATTGTAAATGATGAGGTCACAATTTCATCTGTGGATGTTTCCGAAGCTGCAAAATTAAAAAAGACTCATGTCTACCGTACTGCAAATTCAGAACCTGTACACATTACATCTGGTGATGTTGGAGCAGTTGAACTTCATTCTTCAGCCCTCAATGGCATTGAGTTTGACGATCTCCACAATTCATTTTGGAGAGTGGATGCTCAAAACGAAATCCCTGAAAATTTTGACTTTAGTGGAGCAGGAACAGTTTTTGTTACTGGAGAATTTACTACTGGAACATTGAATAAATTGAATTTAAAAAATGACATCGTTACTACAGTGGAGAGTGGAGCGATACATGCGTCTCTTCAATTTTCGCCACCAGTGATTGCAGCGGATGACATGAATTTCTTGGAGGGGGTCACAATGAATAATGTTGACTTCTCAGAGGTTTCTAAAGACATTATTAGAACCACTGATGAGGAAGGAAGACAAATTACAGGTCACAAGCATTTCCAAGATGCCATTGAGGTAAAGAATGGTCTAATCGTAAAAGAAGTTAATGGTAAGATTCTGGAGAAGGATGTTGTCGTCACGGGCGCTGGCCACCAGAAAATTTCTGGGAAAACGAAATTTCAGGAAGTATCTGCTGAGGACGTTACTTCTGCGACGGACGTGAAAGTGGACGGAACAGTAAATGAAGAAAATCTAAAATCAATAGCTCAGACAACCGCCTCTCGTGATGGCCCGATGCTCATCGAAGGGGATGTTGTCTTTAGGACAAGTATTGAAGGTAAGTGATGGTTACACTTATTCTATCAGCAATGAGAATTCTAACATACAAAGTACAACTTTGTTTTGACAGCCCGTGACCTTCACGTTGAAAAAGAAATTAATCGCAAACCGTTTGCTGAAATCGTATCCCACTCAATTGACCTGAGTAAAGAACAAACTATACCAATCACACTGACTATTCAAGAGGGAACCTTGCAATTCTCACAAAATACGATCGTGCGCGACATTAATGGAATACGACCTGACCACTACTTGGCAAACGTAAGCGAATTACGATACGAAGTTTCAGTCTGACTTTTAAATTCTGGAATATTTGTATTATCCAAGGTTGTCAATAAAAACTCGGATGCAGTTATCGACGGAAAAAAAGAATTCAGGAAGCTTACACTCGAGAAGAATTTGGAGGGTTGTACACACGTAAATGGAATAGACATTCTTGAATTACGGAAGCACGCCTTCTCGAAAACTCTGGATCAAACCATAACTGGAAAATTCAATTTCCAAGAAATTCATACTGAAGGTTAGCTAATTGTGCCACGAGTTGTTGTTTGCACTAGCATTGATAATCTGAGTACTTGTATCCATGTTTCCTCAGATAACTTGGAAACGGAACGAATTGGTGGAATTGCTCTCTCTGATTTGGCCCAAACTGACGAAAGCACACGCATTGCATCCAACGTCGTTTTTACGAGCAAGGAAACTCAATTTGAGGAGATTCGGTTGTCTGGATTATTTAAAGGCTTCAAACTTGAGGAGGTGAGGAATTAAGGATGTTCAGTTTTGCTTTTCTGGGTAAAACTTTTTCTTCTTTGTTTAGATTTTCGAAGGGCTCAAAAAACTACGTGGGGATCGTCGATTCAATGAAATTATTGTCGAGGGCGACTTATTCTGGAAAAACTCGAATGTAGAATTGGAAAGATTGAGTCACTTGTTTGAGAATCATGTCACCACCGATACTGATCAGACACTTTCTCATAAAATTACTTTTGAACGTGATTTGATAGCTCATTCTATCCAGGCGGATAAATGGATAAATGATATTGATTTGAGTAAAATAAAAGAGGATGGAGTATTCCGTGATCAATCTACGGTAAGTAAGAGAAATCTAACACATAAATTAGCAATTGGACAAATCTTAATATTCCTATAACTTTTCTAGACATTCACTGGGCGCAACATTTTTCTGCAGCCCTTGGAAGCATCACGTTCAGTTGAAGTCACCAAAAATCTGCGTGTCAATTTTATAAACGAGGTGTCCCTACAGAATTTAAATAAGCAAGTTGTTCGCAGTGACTCTGAGAATCAAATCATCAGAGGGATGAAGACTTTAGAAAATGGCTTCATCGCCAAGCATGTCACTGTTGACGGTTTGTCAAAATATTATCGAAACACTTTTGTCGAGTTATTATTTCATTAATATTGAACGTATATAGGAAGCATTGATAGCATTCGTCCAGAAGACCTCGTCGTGAAAGGAGACGATAGAGTAATTGATCGAATAACATTGAGTGATACCAAAATCAAGAATGATCTGAATTATGAGGTTTTGCATGGTGACAAGTTTAAATTTTTGAATCAACGCGTTAGGCTCGGTGAAGATCAAACTATTCTTGGAAATTACGTATTCGAGAAGGATGTGATTGTCAAAGGTTTGATTTTAATTCAATTGTATCATGATGGCATCTTTTGCATTATTTCAATTTTAATCATATCGTTTGTCGTTTTGTTTAGAATGTTCTGCAAATCCGATCAATGGAATTTTTGACTCTGACGTATTACTGAGGGACTCACAATTCCGTCAACAGATTCGAGGTAAAAAGACAGA
>JAQGCB010000627.1:0-19964 GCA_034698835.1 Protaphorura tricampata
TCCATGAATGGAAGTGACCTTTGACCTCCGCCACCAATTCCAGGTTCACAAGTAGGAAGAATATTCCCCAAAATATGAAGTTCACAATCATACAAATAAAATCCGACGTACAACATTTGAACCACAAAGAGATTAGCAAATAATATTGCACTGACGAGGAAACACATTTTGTCCATCTCTTTAATTTTAGAGTGATGAGGCATTCTGTTCATCAAGTCGATGAATAAATTCCATGTCTCTCCTATTTCTTGAGCATTACTTTTTAAGTTTACAGTAAGCAAACTTCCGGTTATAAATATTAAAGCAGTTATTAGACTGTGTATGTTAAATGTACCCTTGTAATATTCCATGGGAGAGGCTAGTGATTTGTAGAATGGTTGATAGAAGCACAATTGAGATTGAAAAATGATTTGCATATTTATACCACTTTGATGGGCCCACATGAAAATGTTCATGTTTGTTTTTTCGATACATGAATGGTGTACCCGCAACACAGTAGCCGTAATTCACGGCGAATATCATGCCAAATTATGTGAGTTTCATCCAATCGTGTTCTGCTGTGAGTCCTTCACTATTTCAAAGTCTTCTATTATTACTTGCATTGGCTTTGTGTCCTGGCAGACGTCGTTTCCAAAATAAATTCTTTGTCTTCAGGTTTCTCCACTTTGTCTTAAACCAACGGAATGGAGCACTGAGTATATGTACCACTAGCACCACCATCTCACTTTTAGTAGAGGAGTTTTGAGTATATTCTAATGATAGATTGATCGTGGGGGAGTGGTTCAGGTGTACAGATCGCACTCGCTGTGCTTGGGTTCAATTCCTCGGACCTGCACGGGTTGCTTTAAAGAAGTTTTTCTCCACTGGTTTTTCCTACTACTAGGGTAACTACACAATTAATATGTAAATCCCTGTGCCAAATTGGAAGCAACTCGCAAAAAGACACGTGAAATGCACAGGATGTTTGATTCGGCCTCCGCTATGTCAATTAATGAGTATTTTTTTTATATGTATTTATATTGTAGTGAAAATATTCGTCGTTCTATAAAAAACAAAATTGTACGTTTTTACGAAATGTTTTCCGAACATGTATGTAATTGAGCGAGCGAAGTGAGTGAGCGGAGCGAACGAAGCGGAGCGAAGCTTTTTATGTTCCACTCGACGGCATTTCATTCTGTCACACTTTTCGCGATGTTCGCGCTGTCGTTGCTATAGTCACCGTTACCATTGACGAATTTGTCAACATGTTCCCATATGTTCCACTCGACGGCATTTCATTCTGTCACACTTTTCGCGATGTTCGCGCTGTCGTTGCTGCAGTCACCGTTACTATTGACGAATTAGTCAAGATGTACCCTTATGTTCACCTCGACGGCATTTCATTCTGTCACACGGTTTTCGCTGTCGTTGCTACTGGATTTTGAGTTCAATTTCATGTCAATTTCCTGACAAATTCATGCCTATTTTATGGAATGAAAGGCATTTCATGATTTTGAGTTCATCGTCATTTCCTGTTCACTTCCTCACATTACTTTCACGAATCAACAAATGAATATTGACTTCATTATCATATCAGTTTCATGCCAATTTGCCGACCTAACGGAAAGTTGGACTGGGTTCAACTTTTTCACGAAATTAAAATGAAAGGAAAATGACATGACTAGGAACTGAAAAACTCAAAATGGAATTTACGAATTGAAGTTGACATGAAGTTGAAATTACAAGGAATCAGGAAAAGGAAATGAATTTGAAACTCAAAACCCGGCGTTAGAACAAAAGGAACTACGCATGAAAAAAGATCGCGAAGGAAATTCTTTGAAGAAAATCTTTTGGTTAAAGTATTCTTCAAAATTCTCCAAGAGTTTTCAAAATATTTTCAATGGAAGTTGCGTTTATTTGAATAAAAATATGCAAAATTTGTATCTGTCGATTCGAATTTTATTTATTTTTTGGTTAAAGTTTTATTAAAATACTCCAAGAGTTTTCAAAATATTTTCAATGGAACTTGGATCAGGTATTTTGAATAAAAATATGCAAAATTTTAAGCTTCGCTTCGCTCGCTCTTTTGTGGCGTAACCGTGACGGGACGACATATATCCTAGTAATTAATATATTTCATAATTATTATAAAAATTAATTCCGGTGTAACATTTTTCTGTCTTCTACATAGTGATTGCGTGCAATTTGTTCCTTTTTCCGATGTCTTGGCAGCATATATTTATACCATTGTTGCCAATACACCTTGAAGACTATTTAGCTGCACCCATGCCATTCCTCATTGGAGTACCATTATTGGTCTGGGATCGTTTCTCGACCGGTAAATTTTATTTTGACTGACTCAAGTAAAAACAGCGAAATTGTGTCGACATTTTCCATTTTCGGATCTTGTCCGAATTCAGGATCAGTATAAACAACACGGGTAACTCAACTTCTCGTTCACTACATGTTTCAGAATCACTTGGTCAGGTTGTTCGTGTGGATGCTGACACGGACACAGTATGCACTCCTTTTCCTGAAGACTTAGCTGCCATACCGGATGACATTTTACATCAACTAAGGAAGAACTTGGCCGGAGATAGGGTCTTAGGGGATGGCCTTGCAAGAGCTTTCCTCAGAGCTTTAGCCCAACTTATGGGACATTACCAAGATGCGATTCGAGAGGATGGATCATTTAGTGAGGATTTGTAAGTTTTATTAAATAGTAAAAGTAAATATTCCATTCTTCCTTCAGATTTTTAATTCAATTCTAAACAAATATATAGGTTTATTTCATTTGCTCACCCATCTCATCGTCCTTTTATTCAAGAGAAGCTTCTACGACTGCAAATATTTCATCAATTTGTGGAAGAACGTCTCGAGAAAATAAAAGAAGGATCCTCAGAATCTGATGAGTTTGAATTGGAATCTCTGGCCTGGAGGTCATCGCGAGCAAATGGGAGAAATGGAATGGCCTTAAAAACTTTAGCTGGGAATCAAAATAAGTACGTTCCAAAATCCCATTTATGTGAACCCATTGTATGAATTCCTATTTACCGTTTTAACAACTTATTTTGTATTTTTTAACTTCCAGAGTATTGAAGAAAGCGGGGAAAGCTGTGATAATGAGCGTTAAACGTGAAGGCGGACATATAATCGAGAGTGTCAAACAAAATTCCGCCCTCAAATCCGCCTACAGATCTGTATGACTTTATATCTCTTATCTTTCTTCACTATTAAAATACTTCGGTTGGTTCTAATTGTTTTTGGTTTTTAAAATTGCGATATAGGTCAAAGAGGGTGGAAAGACTGTAAAACAAAAAGGACACGTTGCTTACGCTGACATGAAATCAAAATTCCACGTCTCAATGCCATCGGGGTCACAAAGTCGAAGTATTACTGCACCTGACTATGGTCACACTTCATTGACGAAGACTTACCAACGCCATCAAAGTACAAGTAATTCTCGTGTAATTTCAATTAATCAAGAAGATGACTCCACCTCTCTGCCTTCGGACTCTGCCCGAACCTTGAATGAAAATATGTATCATATGATGTCATCCTGTTCAACATCTAATCTCCCGAGACTAAATGGTATTGAAAGGTCTGGAGACAATGAAAGGGTTCATCCTAAACCTCGACTAAGTAAATCAGAGGAGAATCTAATAGACCTTGACACACCTGAAGGTTTAGCCATGGCAGGTTTTACGTTAGAAAATCCACTGTACGATTTGGTAGAGAATAACAGTGTGTTTGAGGACATTGTCAAAACGGATGACCAATTACTAACAGAGTATGGTCTAAATGATTATTTTGTAAAATTGAAAGTACGAGATGGAAGTTTTAGTAGTCAAGGAAGTGGGTCTGCTTCTGGTGTTAGTCAACAGAGCATTCCTCCACCCTCATCCGATACGAATGGTCCGAGGTGGACCACTTTTGAGTAGTCCAATGAAAACTAATTAAAAATTAAAACTGACTAATAACAGAGAGTGTTAATAATTAATTGTTATAGTTTCTTGTATTTGAACAATCACAAATTGAACTTACGTATAGGTTTGAAACGGTGCGGTTTATAAAGTATTTGTAGTATGAATTCATTCCTGACGTTGTTTTTGGTAATGCAATATCATTAATAGCTAACGTAATCGGAATAGGTACATACGTATATAACCTAAGCGTAATTTAGCAATTAATTGAATGACTATGAAACATTGGTATGCAATTTTTAGAGTGCGTCATTGTGTAATGTGATATAGATGTGACTGGCTTTACTAAAAATGGATCTGTTAAAACTCGTCTCTTTTTGACTCGTGTTTTTTTTTGTTCGGAATTCTATCTATTGTTTTCACACAGTAATTAATAACAAAGACCAATATTTGTTTACATTTTAATAGTTTGCAAGTTTGCATGATGCTTTGCGCTTTGTTTTAAATAAGAAACTAAAATTAGAACAATGATTCAATACTCTCAGAGAAGTTAACTTTTATTCACAAGTTTATCAAAAACGGTTACACGTTGATGCAAAATTTGTTCTTCAATTATCTCAACAAAACACCAATAATTAATTAATGGCGTTGCAAGTTTGCAATGCTAACTATTTTATAACTATACGTTTTGATGCTATAATGTAAATGGGTTGGAGTTGGAATGGCAGTACGGGTGGACCTTACATTCTGTGAGATGGAGATGGAGGTGATGCGGAAGCCTTTGCTCCGAATGCATTCTCAAATTTCATATAATTTCTTGGGACGGGATGAAAACTGCTAGCCTTTTGTAGCGCAGGATTGCGTTTGTCCGTCACTTTATATTATGATCATATAATATTCATATTAATTACTCAAAATTACTAGGAATTAACGAAGTTTACACAGTAACAACATGCACTAACCTAATAGCTGACTTTAAAATCTAAGATCGTGTAGATTTGCAGTTTTCTTTGGCCCATATTTAAAAGAATGGTAATATCAAAATTACATATATTGGTGTCGAACGGTTAGTATAATCTTCGTTAAATGAGTTGTCAAAAGTCAAATACATTTAAGTTATCTACTAACAAAAGTGTTTCTGAGCCGAAGCCGACACCATCCAACACGACCTTAGAACTTAAGAAGTAGGAGAATTAGAGATACAATTCAATGAGAAAACGAAGTTGCATAGGAATAATTAGGAGTTTTATAAAGACAAAAAAACATTTTCGTATTACTGGCATAATCGCAACAATCGAGATTCATGCAGTTCATGTTCGAGTCCTCTCATCATTATTTGTTCCCCCTACATGAAGTATTTGAGCTTCAATGCCTAGTCTATCTATAACATCTTGACTCATACAAAACACAGGATTAATCTTTTTGAGCTTGACTGTTTTTTCACCGTCGTAGCCTAGCATAGACAAAGCGCCGAGTCCGAAAAGTGTATGAAATGGATCAACGGTGTCACCGGGTCTGTCAGCAAACCCACCTGTTGCAACGTCTTGGCAAGACAAAATGAATCGGACTAGAGCTTGACTGTCAATCCAATGTGAACGTCCAATAATTGACAAGGATGCGAGGACCCACCTAAGTAAAATTAAAAAATACGTTCATTATTATTCTTCCTGGTCATAGGTAACTTACTTTTATGGATGGAAATGGTCACTTACCAGGAGTAACAAACATCTGGCAATTTTTCAGGTCTGCCATTAAATCCTCCAGATTTTAGTTGCCTTTCACATAACCACCAACCTAATTGGTCCGCATCAATACGGTCCACTTGCTCTGTAACAATTTCAAACCAAAAAAGTTAAGATTCTGTGTTTTGTCGTCGTATAGGCAAAGGGCAGGGAGCGACGATTTTCTTACTCAGAATAGATAATGTTCCTGTGGCACAGTAAATTAATCCGGCATGAGATTCAGATCGTGGCTTAGACCCGAACCCACCATCAAAATTTTGACAAGACAGTATAAAATCAGCTACTTTTCTGGTATTGATAGCGTCCAATTTTTTCTGTACAACATCAAAGGCATTAAAACTAAATAAACTTACTATGAGTCTCTTGATAAACGTTGCTTGAATTTTCATAACTTTTCACGCGAATTTTCTGGTAAACATCTTCAGTTACAAAATAATTTACTGAAATGTTTTAGTTTACACTAATTATAATTAAAAGATAGATGCAGTGCTTTGAAATTTGTAATACGATTAGAATTCGATATTAGACTAGAGGACGGTATGATGCGAAATGGGAAAAACTCACCAGAAGGGATAAAGTAGCTACAGCACAGAATGAAAATCGAACGTCAATTTCTCCCCATTTGTCACCACAAAATGATCCATCTGGTTGTTCTAATGACTGAACAAATGAAACGACTTTGGCCGTTTCAATAGCATTTAGTGAATCATATCTGTGTAAAACAAAACGCAGGCCGATTGATCAATGAAACGCGAATATTTAAGAGTCCGTAGTCCTCAAACTAATAACAAAAACAAAAGAGATCTCTCACGTGGCAAGAATCTGAATAGCGCTCAGTGTATATAATAAATGTGGGTCATGATCCTTGGCCGGAGAAAATCCACCAGACGTTTCATCAAAACAGTCTTGAATGAATGCAATTACTTCATCCTTGGGGACAGAATCTAATTTGTCCATGAGGTCCAGCGCCGTGAGTCCCCAATACATTCCTGACATCCGGAGGAATTCCGTCATACAAAATTCCTATTGATCAAGAAGAAATAAAAGTCAGCGTATTAGTAAAATAGTTGTTAGTAAAACCACAAAAATTAACATTTTTAAATGCACGCAGGATTAGAATATGTAGATAATTGTAATATTACAACATTGTTGTCCTAAAATTGACATAAAACTGAAACTGAGAGATTGAGATTGTATGATCGGTGTAACAATGACATTACCAGAATACCGCAATTACATCCATTTTCCATTACATTCTTACGTAGGCGTAACGTAACGTAACACAATCCATGCATTATCATATTATCAATGATGAAATATGTTTGAAATGGAAGTAAGATTCTGAGCAAAATATTGCCGACTCTGCAGGGCTAATTTTTACAGGTCAACTTACGTAATCATCTTTGGAAGTTCCATATTTGGCCAAAAATTCGACATGTTTTGGTAGATGAAGACCAGGAATTTTTTCCGGGAGTAAAATGTCGGTTGAAAGACTGGCTGCCATTTTTTACATGACTTGTGTGTGATTCCGTTGACCACACGATGAAAATATTTCCAAAACTACTGATTCCGACTTCCGACAGGAGGGCGGTGTCACTGCTCACTCTTATGAATAATTTTTTGACGGATCGGGTGTTTCCAATTTTTTTTTGTAATAGTTTGAATTCTCCACTGATTTTTGCGTAGGTTTTGTTCCGTAGCGCTAGGTCGGAGTGTTGGAGCACTGCGAAGCATACGGAACTCACAATTTCCGATCCCCGCGCGCGACTCAAAAATATTTTTCACTTCATTTTATTCTTTGTGTTGTCAACAATCCGAGGACCGATAATTTTCTTGAATTCCGATACTTGACGTGACGTGACTGACACCGACCGAAATTCGGATTTGTCCAACTCCGAATCTTGGACTGGCCGGAATTACTTAATATCCCAAAAATCCTGGTCTGTCCTGGACATCGGACATTTATTCTGTCATCACTGGAATCGGATCTCATTTTACGTCACATTCACGTTCGGCTGACTCGACTTGTCTTTCTGACAAAAATATTCAATTTTGATTTTATAATTGTTTCGTAATTTTATAAAGTACAAAAAATCCGTCATTTCATTTCAGATATTACATACAAAATTACAGGACAGTTGTACGAAGTATTTCACTATTTCACAATTTTTATATAATTATGCAATTACAAAGTTGACCACAAACCTCTCCTTCGTTCCTTTCCTTTGCCCATTTTGCATTTTTTTGGAAATAATTTCGTCCGTCGATTTTGATTCTCGTGAGCACTGATAAAAGAAATATTGGAAAGCAGCTTCATACGTTTGATTTTCTACTACACAATCAGATTTATTCATCACTTTTAGATATAAAAAAATCAAGGTAAGACAATCAGTTGATTGGATACAACGATGCGAGGAATTTATCACAAGAAATTATTATGAGATTTTTTTTATATTTAAGGAGAACAAGAATGGAGGGAGATCAACACCTAGGAATTCTTTACGAAACTTTGCAAGCGGCCACTTCTCAAGATCCAACGATTTTGAAAGCTGCGGAAGCGAAACTCGCAATATGGGAGACTCAACCCGGTTACTATCTCGCGTTAACGGTAAGCAGAAAACTTTTCTTTTTGTACAGGATTTTGTTATATATTTTTGTATTCGGACTTTAGAAATTCATCTCAACACTCGCTTTTGACTCAACTGCAAGATTTATTGGTGTTATTTCTTTGAAGAATGGAATTGATAAACATTGGAGAAAAACACCTGCAATGTAAGTTTCTAGCAATTTTGACAGCTCTGAACATATTATCATTTCGGTCCGACAATATAAATTTCTTGTTTTACAAACAGATGTGTAGTTGGAGATCAAGAAAAGATAGAAATTAAGAAAATGTTGGAAGTACTCGTTTTGATCGAGCCAATACTTTCAATCGCTACCCAGTTGGCTGTCATCGTAGCCAAGATTGCTAGACTGGATGTTCCAAGAGATTGGCCTAATCTTTTACCCATGTTGATGGAAAGTATTCGCAGCACTGATCCAGATAAACAGTGCAGGTATTAGCTGATTCACCAGTAATATTTTTTTGCTCGTGACGTGTAAATATTGATATCGAATTGATAATTAATTTTCAGAGCACTTTTGACAACCTACCACGTCGTCAAAATTTTATCAACAAAGAGACTTACTGGAGACCGCAAGATATTCCAGGATATGTCAGCTGAAATATTCGATTACCTTTATAATTTGTGGGATTCTCTTTTTATTGGATGGGCTAGTTCGGGTGCTTCGGGTGATGCTCTTCAACGTGCACATTTTGCTCTAAAAATTCTTCGAGTTTTAATCATTCGTGGTTACAAAATTCCTCATGAGAATCCTAGTGTTCTCAGTTTCATTCCCAGTGTCATGCGACGTGCTAAGGAAACTCTTGAATTACGTAAGTTAGTTTCTTTCGATGTCGAATTTAACAAAAATTTATTAAATCTATTTAAGTCATTTAATTAAATTTTGTAATTCCAGGACTCTCACGTCAAGATAGCTCGGCCTTGCTGGGGAAACATGTCATCACCATGTGGAAAATTGTTGGGGATTTACTAGAAACTCACCCACTGTCATTTGTACCATTTCTTCAAGGAGGATTAGAATTCGCAGCTTATTTTGGGTTTTCCGAGGAAGGACGTAATATTGTGTTCGAACGAGTTGCCATATTTGCTTTGAACTTATTGAAAGGGATCATACTTTGCCCAGAGTTCATGAGACCGAAAAACCCAGATGGATTTACAGGTTAGAGTGCCCGCAATATTTCATCAATTGATATAGGATTAAGAGACTGCATGGATTTTGACTATTTACTATCTACCATCATCCATCCGTTCCTATTATTTTCAGTGAATTTCCGTGATGAAAAAGTTGCAGAGACGGATCCGCTAACATTTGAAGCTGCTAAACTCAAAGGGGATTTTTTCTCAAATGAAACGCTTGGAGTTATAGTCCGAGTTTTAGTGACTCGGTATCTCCCTTTAACTACAACTGAGCTGGATAGTTGGAATGAAGATCCGGAAGAATTTGGTTAGTGCTATTGTTGTTTTGTCTTAAATTGTTTTTACAGTTCGTCATTAATAACACGAACCCTGCTATATATGTTTCAGCACTTCGAATGGATGAGTCTGGTGAGATGTGGAAGTACAATCTAAGGGTAAGTTCAGATTTTCACCTGCGTTCTCTAGTATCTTTAGCAATAATGAAAAGTCAGGCAATTGATGCCATAATTTCTTGGTTTCGTTAGCAAAGCGCCGAAACACTCTTCGTGACTCTCTTCAAGGAATTTCGAAGACCAGTCGACGTGCTTCTGTCCATAATGAATGAGTTCCAATCTCCACTGAAGGACCCCAATGATACATCTACTATTCTTGCCAAAGATGCTTTGTACAACGCCGCAGGCATTACGGCGTATGAACTTTACGATGAGGTAAGTATATCGAAATTTTAACAAATACAATTTGAATTTGATTTGACTAATTGATTTGATTCTCTTCAGTTCTGCTTCGATACGTGGTTGTCATCCACGCTAATGCATGAGCTCGCCTTACCTGTGCCAATTCTTCATCGACGAATTACTTGGTTGGTTGGACAATGGACAGGTAAATTATATTTTTGAAATAATTATTAAACGTGAATTCATACATTACAGTAGTGACTTTTTGTGATTTCTCAGGTGTAAAAATTTGTGCCGAATCTAGACCTCGAGTATATGCTTTGCTTTTGAGCGGCCTTCGTTCCTCAGACGTTGTTGTAAGTTTGGGAACAATTATTTAGACTCGTCTTAATGACATGTTTATTTAATTGAAATGTCTTTAATTATATTTTTAAAGGTTCGATTGAGTTCAGCTCAGGCCTTGCGAAGCTGCCTGGATGATTTCGACTTTGTCCCAGAACAATTTTCCCCGTATATGCAGGATACTTTTTTTTATTTGTTCGGTCTTTTGAAGGATGTCAGAGAAAGTGACAACAAAGTACGTAAAAATTAAATTTTGTTCTAACTCCATGTGCAATTGCAATGCAAGAATGTAAAAATTTGTCTGTCCTAGATGAGAGTTTTGCACACCATGAGTTTCTTAATTGAGAGAATGGGTCCACAAATCAAATCCTCAGCTCAAATTGCTTCTTTATCACAATATTTACCACTAATTTGGGGAACTGAGCACAACATGCTGAAGGCAGCCGTTGTCTCTACTGCAATCCAACTTGTTCATGTAATTTTCTAATTAATTACATATTTCATCATCTATGTCACAGCGCTGATTAGCCTGATTTGTTTTAGGCTCTTGGAGCGGAATCTTCTGCATTTAGAGAATTTCTCTTTCCTGTCATTCGAATTTCGACTGATTTGAACAGTCCGGAACACGTCTATCTTTTAGAGGATGGGTTGGACTTGTGGCTAGCCATGATGGAGTATACCACCGACCCACCAGAGTAAGTTTTCTAATTAATTTTAAAATATTCACTCTAATCAATATATTTTAGGCTTGCTTTCTAAGCATCTTCTGGTCAATAGAGTTTGATCCATAATTATTTTGAGTCATTCTGTACTATAAATCGAACTAATTGGGCAATTGATAATCTAAAGAATTTTAATTTATTCAACAGTGAAGGGTTCGTGGCACTTGTGGATCATTTAATTCCATTGTTGGGAATATCAACTGAGCATTTAAAGATATGTTTATCTCTCGTGAATTCTTACTGCCTCGTCTACCCGGAGTCTTTTGCTGAGAGATTTGGAGCATTGGTGACAGCTGAATTGAATTCCACAATCACAGATATGAGAGCAGAGGGCATTGCAATGGTTCTGAGGAGCGTCGAAACATTCCTTCGAACTTCACCAATTCATGGTCCAAATGCTATTAAACCTATAGTTGGAAAAATTTTCCGGTAAGACTGGTTAGGTTCCTCCTTGGTTCTTACAATTAATTTTCAAGAGTGTAATTAGACTGGGATATAAGGGACAAGTAAGTACTATGCGACCTTGATTACTTATACAATACATAGGAATGACTCCCTTGTTTTGTACTGTGTTCACAGATGTGCTCACGATGACTTGGATACTCCAATGTTAATGTCTCTCTTCTTATCAGTCGTCTCTCGCCTACTATTGTTATCAGAACCGGTGTTTCAACTCGGACTGGACTGTGTCTCCAAAGCGGAAGGGAAATCATCGGCTGAGGTTCTTGCTACCATTATGGACGTCATGTGCAATAAGATCAGTGATATTGTTCAACCGGAAAGAAAAAAATTGATAAGCATTGCTCTGCTCAAGTTAATGTCTACAGCTGATCAGGTAAATAGATGGAAGTGTTGGACCTCGATTTGGGTGGAGCCTGACAGTTTTATTGAAAGTAATGTTTGTTATGTTGTCTTTGTCTGCTTTTTCAGATTATATTACATCGAATCTGTGGGATTTTTTTGGCCGTTTCGGAAACCTTAAACGACGTTGGGTGAGTCATTTTTTAACATGTTGATTTGACTGCACGCACGATATCAACAATTCTATGCTCTGTCTATACCAACTATTTTTTTAAAAACCATTCGGGTGAACTTTCCACACGACTTGCAGGGAATTTTATCAGGCCATGTTTTATTTACTAAAGCCGTCCAGGAATGCTTAAAGCTACTTTTTATTTTGACGTTTGATTTAATTCGTCCGAAAATTATTTTTACGATTGACACGTTTAAGTCACGTTATAATTGTAATTACCGTTGAATTACAGTTCATTGTGTGTAATTGACTTGGACGTCACACAACCCCAACCCCAAGCCCCAGGTGAAGATTCAGTTACCGAAAGTGACTTGAGAAAAAAACGTGTGGCTTCAAGAGATGTGGTTTACACAGTCGACCTGAATCAATTGTTTCGCAATGAAGTGAATAATTTGAGAGTAAGACTCGGAGAGACCAATTTTTTGGAAGTAATGAGTACAGTTGATGTGGAAACAATGGCCATGGCGAAAACATTTCTTGAATGAGAATGAGAAGATACTGACATGTCCACAATTTCTCTAAAGTTTAAAATTTTTGTTTACTCAGATTCTTTAAAACTATTATGTAATAATGTACCGGTAATCCGTCTTGTCCGTAATTGTCCCAGTCTCTATTATCTCATTAAAGACAGGGATCCGAAATACATATTTATTTATCTGAAATCGAGAACTATTTATGTACTTTGTTGGTGCATCACGTTCCAGAAAAAATGTATGGCAATAAAGGATATCAACTTTGAAATGATGAAGTTTATTGAAATCTGATTCAGCCAAGGTTGTACGATAGTAGTACCTGGCTTTGGCTTTCTTGTTCGTTTCGGTATTGTAAGTGGAGTTTCCGTTAAGTTCAGCACAACAGATATAAAAATTTGTCATTCGGGTAGATGGGTCTAGAATCTGGCAATATCTCAGATTCTAGACCTATCACTACTGCCCACATCCTTAAGCCTGCCGGAGCGGAGGTGTGATTTTGATATGTTTTTAAATTTATTCATTTGAGATAAAGAGAGTAACGGCAATGGCTGCTGGAAACGTTGGATGGTTGGGTTGGAAGTTGGATATGGATCGATGGTGGTGAAAGTTGGTTGAAATGTGAGCCGTTTTTGAGACATAATGTATCCGTTTTACGCATGTAGAGAGAGCATTTTAGAGACAAAATCCGAAGGAGGTACTCCGATTTTGGAATGTGATGAAGGCGGGCGGGCGGAAGGGCGGGTTTTGGAGGGCCTGGACTGATTTCCCAAGTGGAATGTATGTATGGAATGGAACTGAACTGAACTGCTTTCATGGACTTCGAGATGGGGAAAAGAGAAGTGAGAGTGTCAAATCTTTTTGGGTTTTGTAGAGGAAGAGAAGACGTGTCGCATTTCCACCCGAATTAACCAAGAGATTGGCCAATTTGTCACATCGAGAGAGAGAGAGAGACTAGGAAAAGGGGATATAGGAATAGTCGAGAAAATGGAGCGCTTTATAGTATTTTGCCATCTCTTTCTCGAGGGAATGGAAAGCACTCAATTTGGTAGGCGGGTCTTCTAGAACCCTAGACCCCTAGCTCTGTGTCTCTGTCTCTGTCCTAGGAAATTCACACAAAGTTTTCTCCGCACTTCTCTCAATCTCAGCACTTCTTTCTTTTTTCCCCAGTCCAACATTTGAAAAGTGTCTCCTTAATGACTCCACTTACTTTGTGAGAAGAGATCAAAGGAATGGATGGGAAGGAAATGGGGACTCTCCTCTTAAAATTCTCCTCCAACTCACATTGTGTCAACTGTTTTCTCTTCTGTTTTTTTACTACTTTATATTTATTTTTTCCTCCTGCTCTTCTGTCTTTTCAACCTAAAGTCATTTCTTCCAAAAAAAAGAAAAAGAACAGCATTGCATTAGTCTCAGTCTCCCCATCGCATCCTTCCATCCCAAACCAACCATCAAACCAAACCAAACTTCTAATCAACTCTTCCGTCCTTTCCCCCTTTAACTTCACAAGAGACTTTCCTTTCTATCCACATATGTCATTTTCCTCCTAATCATTCTAATGTCAGTCTTAATATAAAAGTCACGTTATATCATATCATGTCATATCATATCTTAGCTTTTAAACTTCATTACTGTCAAGGTGACTAAAGCTGTTCACATCTTCTGCATTTTTTAGCATTCTCTCGTTTACCTGTATGAATTCGGTGAAAGTTGGCTTTCACCGTAATCTGTGTTGAAATGGGAGAAAGTCGTGAAATATAAATGTTTGACTTTCACCCATTTCAATGAACTATTCCTGAATCGCAGTAAAACGGGGCAAAATACTATATTATTGTTTTACCGTTGTATGAAATTGTAATTTCTCAACATTTTTATCAAAAGATACCCGACGCGCAATTTAGTGATACAGTGAAACTTTGAGCTTGTCTAGACGATTTCGTTATAAACTGTCTAATGAAACTAGTGTACCTGTTACCGGCATATCACGGAATAAATAGGTTAAACTTTCAAGTAACAGTGATGCCTTTCAGCAAAATCTGTCAATTGTTTAATTTTCTGTTAACTTTCCAATTAATTTCTCAATATTTTTCTGAATCTTTCAAATTGTTATTTGTGTCTGTCTCCACGTACTTCCGTTATCAATAACCACATCGGTAGACAAAGGATTCATCAAATTATGATTGAAACTTGTTTGAATCAAGTTCAATTAACCCGATAAATCTTGACTGATAAAGGAAATGTGGCTTGGGGCGAACACTAAGCCTAATTATGATTTCATTCCACGATGATAACTGTTTAATTAATACTATTTGAGCAACCTAATAGAAACACATAATTAGCTAACGACAAGTTTATTGAGCAGCGGCGTAGTGCTGTGTATAAGAATTACGCAAGCAATAAGCAATTCATTATTGATGAATGAATCGAATAATATGAATTGACTTCAAATTAATAAAAAGAGAGAAAAGAAGCAAGTCAGTCAAGTCAAAGCCAGGGAGGCACGCAGGCAGGCTCAAACAGACGGAGCAGATTGTATTAATTTATTTGAAAGGATTTAATTAGGAGGAGGAAAGGATTGTAACACAGCTCAGCTTCTTGTTTTTGTTCCAACCTATTGCCAGTGCTTTACGTGAACGTACGTACGTACGTGACGCTTCGAGCCGAATAATTTATTGAGAATTATTCCGTCAAGTCCCTCCTCTTGTCTCCATGTAATCAGTCTTCCATTTGAATTTTATTTGTGAGCAGTCGATGGGCAATAAAACCAAGTGACGGGGCGACAAAAATTGAAGAGGGTTGAAGAAGAAGAGAGAGAAAAAAAAATCAGAAATGACGAATTATTATTCATTTGAGAATAAAGACTTGGAATGGAATGGAATGAGATTTTGGTATGGAAATTGTCTATTAATTGAAGGTGTTTGGCAGATATGCATGCACATTGCACATGGGACATGGGGTTCAAATGTTTCCAAATGAAGTCTTTGGAGTGGGCTTTATGGAAATGCGTATTCATGCTCCATGTTATGTTTCTTCTCATTAATCATTTTTTAAAAGTGTTAACCATTTTCATAACCGGTGCATTTCACACGTCATTCTTGCCGTCTCTTACTACTACTCTTTCCCATAATGATCTTTTATACATTTATATTATGTACAGTAATACAGTGAGAGTTTATTAATGATGATTATAAGGGATTTACAAGCATCAATGCCCTTTGGACGACTCTTTTGGAGTTAGTCGACCGGCTCCCTGTCCTACACAGCACAGTAGACGCAGACACTTTACTACACTACGAAAGGACTCACAAGGGAGTACGACTCCATGTAACAAAGACAAGTCAATTACAATTTCATTAGACAGGATGAGTCGCCAAAATACTTGTACCCTCTATTTCTATTCTTCTTATAGTTGGAATCCTTATACAGTTCAACATAATAAAATAGCAGTAAGTAAGTAGCAAGCAATTGAAATGAATTGAATTGAAAATTATGACGGACGGAGCGGAGGCTGTCTTGTCGTCTCGTCAGACTCAGAGAATAGAAAATAGAATAGGATTTTGAGCCATACACTATTATTTAAATGTCTCCATAACTCAAGTACAGGGTGACAAATGATGAAAACACTCCCAAGACTTAAGGGTTTAACACTTCATTAAGTCATGCAGAATTATTAAGGCACGACATTTCAATTTCTGACTAAAGTTCCTACTTAATTCTATACATAAAAGTTTGATCCGTCGAGCGTTGACGTCTCAACTACACCGGGCTGAATGCTGATTATCCCTTTTACTGCATTTTTTAAGTGAGGAGATTAAATGTAAAGGATTTTATAAATCTTCTTAAATTGCACCAAGACCGTGTGTCATTTACTGTTCTTAGTACAGTACATCATAAATCCTAGGACCATTACTTTTAATATTGTACAATGCAATAAACTTATGTTGTGGTTTGCGGTTGTCACCATTCACTTCTGTCATTCAATTTTATTTATGAATTAAACTTAATGGTGCTATTTGCATAATAAACGTAATGTGTTGAAATTATTCAACTTCATTAAATTGTGAGCATTATTTATTTTGGAGCATTCTTACTTCTTAAAATTGACGGAGTAAAATTTTGAACTCTCTCAAGTGCGGTTCAGAATTATGTGCATTTTAAAAATCCTAATTGAGTTTCACGATTCGGATTTCACAAGAAAATTCTCTTGGAATTTTAGTGACCGTTGTATAGGCAGAGGAAATTCACGACACATTTTTCACACAAACGTAGGGTCCACGCTGATTTTATTACATTCTGGACACCATAAGTCGATTATACCAAAATTTTGGATGATGGAAAATACAATACAATAGAGAAACACAAATATTACCTCATTATCTGGTGCATCTATCACACCAATATTTCCCCAGATCATTACTTGTATTACTAAAGTGTCTTGTTTGTAACATTGTATGAGTAGGATCTGATTCCCTTCCCTTTGATGGAAAGATCAAATCGGAATCGGAAATGTTCTGGTCTACTCAGAAAGTGAACTGGAATTGAACATCCCAAGAGAGTCCGTAGCCGTATGCCGTACTGTCGGTCTTCCTAAACTGAATGGGACCATCATTTGTCGAATGGACCAATTTATTGCTGAATCTGTTGATGTTGTTGAAATTAGGATTGAATCAAAGCCTAGATAGAAACAGACATTAAATGGAATGGATTACACTTACACTTCCGTCCGTCTGCTTTTACTATGAGAGTAAACAAGCGTTATGGACGGACGAGTAATAATCCAATCTTGTTACTTTCACCAAACTTTCATTCCTGTTTTTTTTTCCTTTGATAGAGAACTCAAACTCAAAAGACCGTCATTGTATTTCCCTACTTCATTGCCCCAAGTGGGCAAGCAGGCAGGCACCGCACCCCTTGTGCCTACAAAAACCTTACAATGTCGATCTCAATCGCTCAAATCACTTGAACTCCGACTCCGTATCCAGTTTTTCAGAGTGGAGTTGAATTACGTGAGTCTATTCCTCGATTACGTTCACTACTACGGATCAATGATCAATAGGTTTTCCTGCTTAAGATGCTTAAGTTCAGGAAAACTGCTCCAATTTTCCTGAGTTGGACTTTCCTCTGAATTTTTTACTACATCAGATAGATTCTCTCTATCTCTCTGTATGTTTATGTATGTGTACAAGTACACAACAACATTCACCAAAAGTTAAAAGTCGGATCAAGAGAGCGTGTTCTAATGTACTTTGAAATGTTCAACAAACATTTGCTTTTATTTCCAATTGAGCTGAGAAAAACTTTTTTTCTACCTAATAGAGTTGTTTGCTAGCTTTCTTGTGTCTCAGATTCAGTGTTTGTAAGTTCAAGAGTGGTTTTTAAATACACAATGATGTATGCTCTCAAATTTCTTATCATTATACTTTAAAATGGTTTAATTGATTAGAATATTTCTAATCATCATTTTAATTTAATCGCACGAATAATGATTTAATTCACACCATAATTGTAAAAATTTAATCTTCCAGTTTGACGACTGCAATTGTAAGCACTTTATTTTAATCCTCCCAAATGATTGTGCCAGCTTTAATTCTTTCTTGGGCTTTTCTTTCAACTTTCTGAACAATGCACCGTCCCTTCCCTGGCTGACTCCACAAAATTACTTTCATTTTGAGTCGTGAAAGCATTTCTTCATTTTAGAGAAAAGCTTCTTCCGCCCCTCAATTTGGTCATAATACTAGAGGATAATAGGACGAGACCATGGCCATGGTGAGTAGTTGTTTTATTTTATAGTCATGGAGAGGACAATGGGGTAAAAATAAGTAGTTGCGGATGTTAATGATAATGATGGAATTAGTTTTTGGAGAGAGTGAAAGAAAGAATGGGAGAGTGGGAGCGGAATAAACGTGAAGAGTAATCGTAATAGAGGTAAGTACGAGGTCATTTAGCTGCCCATTATTCCTTTCCTCTTTTGTCCTCTCTCTAGATTCAACTTACTATTAAGGCCACGAGTCCAATGTTTGGTTGGGACAAAGGGGTAAGTACACACTACACTTACAACTCCATGATCCACTAGAGTCACCCAAAAACTTACTACAACGTAGACAGAATTAAGTTGGGGTGGTTCACAAGGTAAACCTTCGGCACGTGCTCTCATGGGTACTTTCTAAATACGAACCAAAACTCTTGAATGCGAAACGTCCATTTTAATAAAAATTGATATTTTGTAGTAAATTAATGCTCATTTATTCTTGCACATTTCTCATAAAAGATTTGGTGAGGGTGCCGGGTGGGGCAGGCATTCCTAAATGAGTTAGGGCGGAACTCTCAATATAGCGAAGGGGCACGTGCCACCTGAACCTAATTGTTATTCTATAAAATTAACCCCAACCTTAAATTGACTTTATTTCATAATAGTTACAGAAAAATTCGAGAAAAATCTCAAAACCATAACACATTTTCTAGAATTTTGTTCTGTATTTTTTTTAAAGTTAAATATCGGATTCAGAGACAAAGGGATGCCAGAACCAGGAGCTACCTTGTGGACTAAAGCTATATATGAGCTGCTGGATGAATTTAGTGGAAAGAGCTCTGAAAATGTCATGAAATATCCATTAGAAGGCCGCAATATTGATTTTCTCTAGTTGGGCACGGGTAATCTCAAATAGTTTGAGAGAATAAAAGACCCGAGTTGTTTGAGAGGGGATGCTAGTTTTTCCTGCTAGCTAGGCTATGAGCTCTTAGAACACAATGTATAGCGCCAAATGACTTCCGGATCTCCACGGCAGATCTATTCCCATTATTCTCTCTTCAGCCTTTTGTCCCACAAAATACGTACTAGGCCCATGCAGGCAGGACTCGCAGGATTGAACATTTCACATATAAAAATACTCGGGTTGACTCTTAACTTTATAAAAGTGTACGGATATGGGACTGAAGCTCAATTCTAAGTGAGCAAATAAAGTATGTATTCAAAAAATTAAGTACGCATAGACACCTTGGCCGTTTCCGACTTCCTGGCACTGGCAGTCGCAGCTGAGCTGAGCAAATAACAACATTAGACATGGAGTGAGTACGTACAGTGAATAGTCTGAGTCTGTCTTTTCTGTCTTAATGAAGTTTTCCCATGGAGAAATGTGCGTGGTTTTGAAATTCGCCTACATTAGAGTCTGAGAATGACTTATTGGATTATAGTTACTTGTGTGCTTTCCTTGGTCTAAAGTGTAAATGTAAATGTAAATGTATCTGAAGTGGAGAACCAAGTTTCCTTCAAATAAAAGCCCTTTTTTTGATGCGAATGAATGCCCTGGAAGAGGAAACA